>JAKSZT010024263.1:121046-215430 GCA_026826555.1 Tolypeutes matacus | reverse complement strand
TTTTTTTCCCTTTCTCTTTTCTTTTCTTTCCTTCCTTTTATCACTGTGTTATCGAATGTCTGGTGTGCCGTGACACCTTCCCCCTCTCAATCCCCATTTTCTCCCAATTTTTCATTTAATTTCAAAGGAGTTTTAGGTCACAGCAAAGTCACACACGGAGTTCCGGAGACTCCCATATACCAAACCACCCCCCCTTCACTTACTTATTAACCATTTCTTTGTCTTTGTGTCATTTATGTTGAGATGTAGGTAATTAACATATTCTAGATTCAGTCCTTTATTAGGTGTATGATTTATGAATATTTTCTTCCATTCAATTGGTTCTATCTTTATATTCTTAATGTTGATTTCCTTAAATCGGTAGTTATTAATTTTGATAAAGTCATATTTAACTATTGGTAAATTTGATAGTCTCCCAGGAGTCAGATTGCTCCTGGATTGCAAGTTTTCCCACAAGAATCAGGGGAAAATGAGCCAAAAAACCCACAAAACTCAGCACAAAACATGCAAAGCAAACTAAACTCCACTCCCTAAGTGGTTCTTGGCGATGGGGCAGCATCCATTGTTGAAGTTTACCCACAGCAACCTCTCTGGCTCCACTACAGAACAAAGGATTAAACTCCATGTGGAAAGCAAACAAAACCAGGATTCTATGGCACTGTGGGATTCCCTCTTTCCAATAGAAAGAGGGAAGGAGCATCATGGAAAAGTATGTCTAGATCCGTCTCCCCTCTCCTCACTTAGGAATGAAAGCCTTAACATGGAAATGAAGTGTATTAGTCAGCCAAAGGGGTGCTAATGTGAAATACCAAAAATGGGTTGGTCTTTATAAAGGGTATTTATTTGGGGTAGAAGCCCACAGATACCAGGCCATAAAGCAATAAGTTTCTTCTCTCACCACAGTCCATTGCCATATGTTAGAGCAAGACAGCTGCCTGCCAGTGTTCAGGCTTCTGGGTTTCCTCTCTTCCTGTGGCTGCTGTTTCTCTCTGGGCTTAGCTCCTGTTTCCTCCACAAGGTCAGCTGGCTCTTGTTTCCTCCACAAGGTCAGCTGTAGATGATCAGGCAAACGGCTTGCTTCTCTTCTCCTGGGGCCTCCTTTCCAATATCAAAACTGCTTCTCAAAAGACTGCTTCAACTCTCTTCTTTGCCTTACCTTTTATATTCAATTCCCCACTCACCAATGGGTGGGGCTCAATGCCCTAATCCTAACCTAATCATGCCCAGATTAACAGATCAGTTTACAAGCATGATCCAATTATATTTTTGGAATTCATAATTACATCAAATTGGCTAACGGTTACACTCCACCCTCTGAATTCCAAAAATACATTACAATATTCAAAAAAACTTAAATCAGTAACAATCCAAGTACAAAATCATATCAAAATCATTTTAAAGAAATACAGTTTGTCTTCAGGCAAAGTCCCATCTGCTATAGACCTCTGAATCTTACAAAACCATTTAACTGCTTCCAATACACAAATGGAAAGACAAAAGATAAACATTTTCAATATTATAAGGAGAAATTGGGATGTTAAACATGAGTAATGGATCCTCTACAGTTCAGTAAATTTGCAGGGCATCCTCCATTCGATTTCAAAGTCTGAGAGTCATTTTTAAGAAGATGTTTTCTTTTCCTTGGGGCCACAGGGGAATCCACCCTTTCCACAGGCTTGCCCAATGGCCATTTTCTTGGTTTCACCCTCATCAAGAATCTGGGTGTCGACCAGGCTCCAGACCTCACCCTCTAAGAGTATTGGGGTGATTGCCACACCTTACCCAATCTTTGGGTTAGAGTCTTAGCCCCCCTAGAACAGTGAGGTGAAGATAGCATTCCCCCTAACCTTTGGCATACAGGCTCAACCCTCTCAGAGCAATGGGTTGACCACCTGGATTTCTTTAATCTATGGGGGACCGGTACACCCCTCTCAGACCAATGGGGTGTTGACCTTAACCGCCCTAATCTGCACCCTGGGGTGGCAAAACTCTTCCTGAACATCGGGTGGGAACATCCACCTTCTTCAACTGCGGGGGAAAACTCACCCTCTCTGCACCATGTGGCATCAAAACTTTCTCAGAACATCGGGTAGGAACATCCACCCTCTTCAACTGCAGGGGCAAACTCACCCTTTCTGTACACATGGGTGGGGCTCCTCTCTTGGCCCAAGGAGATGTCTTAAGTCCAGATCTCTGCTTCCATGGTGTTCTTCTTAAAGCTGATTCTCCTTCAATCTCTCCTTTCCATGTCCTCTTTTGTCCAAGCTGACAGTGGTTTTGTTCATACAGCTCTCTCAAAAACTTTGTTAGTTTAGCATGCAGGAAGCAGGGGTCCAAGCCATCACACAGTAAGACTTTCCTCAAGTCTTTCCTAGATAACTGCATCTTCAATTCTGAGTTACGAGTTCCAAGTTTAGTAGAGTCTTCAAATAGGGCATTTTCATCTGGGAATTTGATTTCCACAAACTTGGAAGTTCCAGAATCAGTTTCTGTTTTCTTTGTGCCCAAAAGTTCAGTCCTTAGTGTATTTCTCTCATCTTGTATTTTGCTATAAGCTGCAAGGAGAAGCCAAGCCACATTCTCCGAGCTTACCTTGGAAAGTTCTTTGCTAAATGCTCTGGTTCATCATTTTTAAATTCTGTCTTCCATATAGCACCAGAAGTTAATCTTGTTAAGTTCTCTGCAACTTTAAAACATGGATCGCCTTTCCTCCAGTTTCCAATAAAAGTTTCATCATTTACTTCTAAGTCATCATAGAAAGTCTCTTTAGCATCCATATTACTATCAACAGTCTCTTCAAAGTGGTCTAGGTCTTTTCCATCAAGCATTTCACAATTCCTCCAAAAAATACCCCTTACCCATTTATAAAACCGTTTCAACATTTTGGTATATGCAAAAGCACTTCCCCACTCCTCAGTACCAAATTCTGTATTAGTGAGCCAAGGGGGTGCTAATGTGAAATACCAAAAATGGGTTGGTCTTTATAAAGGGTATTTATTTGGGGTAGAAGTCCACAGATACCAGGCCATAAAGTGTTAAGTTTCTTCTCTCACCACAGTCCATTGCCATGTGTTAGAGCAAGACAGCTGCCTGCCAGGGTTCAGGCTTCTGGGGTTCCTCTCTTCCCGGGGCTGCGTTTCTCTCCGGGCTTAGCTCCTGCTTCCTCCACAAGGTCAGCTGGCTCTTGTTTCCTCCACAAGGTCAGCTGTAGATGATCAGGCAAACGGCTTGCTTCTCTTCTCCTGGGGCCTTCTTTCCAATATCAAAACTGCTTCTCAAAAGACTGCTTCAACTCTCTTCTGTGCCTTACCTTTTATATTCACCAATGGGTGGGGCTCAAATGCCCTAATCCTAACCTAATCATGCCCAGATTAACAGATCAGTTTACAAGCATGATCCAATTATATTTTTGGAATTTATAATTACATCAAATTGGCCAACAGTTACATGAAGTAATTTGAAATAAGCAGTTGAAGACACGGGTGAAAAACCAATGAAACTTGGGAGGAAACAACTGGTAAAAAGATTCTGTATCCTAGGGAGGGGCAGAAATACATGACAGGCCAATTGCTGCATTAGGAAATGAGACAAGTGTAATGAGGGCAGTATTCACAATATCCCAGTCTCTCCCCAGGACACTTAGATCTTCAATTACAACAGGTAAAGAACCAAGTATGCTTCAGGTGATAATTGTGATCAGGAAGGGTGTGCTTGTCCTTGGCCTGGCACCTATAGCTACACTTGGGACTAAACAACCCAATACAGAAACACTCATTCCTGAGATGCAAGATGAACCATGAGAAGCTGTTTCCCATGCAGAGATGCAGGGTAGGGTGGAGGCAGTAGGAGCCATGTTCAGCTTCCCAGGATGTGCTGGAATATGAGGTCCAAGCACACATCTGAGTAGATCTGTGTCCCTGTGAGTTCTATCAGTTGAGCTCTGCTTTCAGAAGCCTGTGGGTGTGCAGAGAAGATTAGGGATGTGACATGTTTCTTATGATGACCTTACCTGTATCACATATAACATATAATGTTAAAATAATATGTATGTATATTTGTGTTTATACACAGAGGAAATGACATTAAAAAACAGTTCTGAGGTTGAATCTTTCATTATTATAGAACAGCTTAGAAATGATGCAAAGGCTACATGTGGAGCAACAAAAGGGAATCCTGGGCAAGGCCAGAAAACTCCTCCCCAGGCCATCTCTTCACCTGCTGCTATGATGCACTGAGCACCCCCTGGTGGTCGCTAATACCCTCTGCAGCCCAGCCCCCTCCTGTGCCCTGAGGAGAGGTTTTATCTGGGCTTACCCTGACTTCCTCTCACTGTGTCTCTTGCACAGTAATATGTGTCTGTATCCTCAGCTCTCAGGATGCTCAGGTTTAAATAAACTTCATTTTTGGAAGTGTCCCTGGTGATGCTGAGTCGGGACTGAAGAGTTGGGTTATAGTTTGTGCTTCCACTATTCCATATGTTCCCCAACCACTCCAGCCCTTTTCCTGGAGCCTGGTGCACCCCATCCATATGATGCTGGTTAAAGAGAATCCAGAGAGAGTGCAGGTGAGGGACAGGGTCTGTGAGGGCTTCACCAGGCCAGGTCCTGACTCCTGCAGCTGCACTTGGGACAGGACACCTGAGGACAAGGAGAGACACCGTGAGTCATGGGCTCAGATGCATCATCTCCATTATCTTCATGTCTGAATCCTGAGACACTCACATCTGGGAGTCACCACCAGAAAGAGGAAGAACCACAAGGCATTCATGTTCTTGAGGATGAGGCCCATGGTGCCCAGAATATGTGTTTTCTCACAAAAAGGAACCTAAATTTAAGTTAATCTGTGCTGTGGTTTCATTTGACTGTCCATGGGGCAATTTGCATCTGGGAGGTAACTCTATGTAAAAAGAAAGGGGATGAGGGGAGGTCCTTGTCTTAGGGGCACCTTGGGAGGGGGATGCTGGTTGAGCTCATGAAGAACACAGTCCTCTCCCTGGGGTGCCCCCTACTGAGCACTGTTCCCTCTACTTCCAGACAGGACCTGTGTTGAATGAGCTTGTCAGGGATTCAGATGCAGCCAACCCACAAGGATGGTTTTGTAAAAACCATCATCATGCCACTACCCCAAGCATGGTATATATGGATATGTGTGTGTATATACACATATGGAATATATAGTATGTATATTCCCTGGCATTGTTGGCTTTAATGGATTCTGGTTGATTTTTGAAATATCAGTGTGGGTAGTGCAGTATCTACAAACCGCAGGCCCTGCTGTGGCCTTGCCTGCGCAACTCAACCCCCTCCCCCGTTCCCCTTTTTCCCTCTCTCCCTCTTCCTTGTTCCTTCTCACCAATCAGAGCTCTCGCCCCAGTTATTGCCTTATTTGGACAACCTTGCTTCGCCCCTTGCTGCCCCCAAATTCTGCCCCTTTTCCTAGCAACCCCTGACCCTAACTACTGCCCAAGGATAAGCCTCCACCATCGGCTGAGGGACTGCCCCCAGCCTGAAGAGTATATATGCACTGTACTTCCTCAATAAAGCGCTCTCTCTCTTTGCTTCTTCCCCTGCACTCAGAGGTCTCGAGTCTTTCTTTCACGCGCGGTCATAACGAGATACCCCCCACACCTGAGCCGTGGAGACCAGGGAACCCCCAACCCGACGCCGCTCCCTGAGAACCTCCTCACCCTCGCCGTTCCCGGAGTGCGCACCGGACGGCCCATAACTAGCCAGTGTCACCCCCCGGGCTGCAGCAGGGCTGATCACCCTCAGGCCCTGGAACAAAGCGGCATTTGGCGCCCAACGTGGGGCACTGCCGGCGGGATAGGATCACGCGCGGTCTTCCGGATCTGGTAAGCAAACAGAGGTCCCTTGTAAATTTCCCCCTTTTCGGCCACGACTGTTTCCTTTCTCCTGCTGCAAGAGAACATATGTACCTTGTTATCTTCCTTTTGCTTCCTATCATTCTTCTCTTCGCCTTTCGTATCTTGCTCCACTGCTTCCCTAGCGCCTCTGAGACCCCATTCCTGCCAACAATCTTCTCTCTCCTGCTGCTCATTCTCCTCCTTGTCCTTGTTTCCTTCTTAGCCTCTGGACATGGGGGCCTCCTTTTCCAAGCACCAAGCGCCACAGGTTCGAGCTCTGGCGGGCCTTCTAGCGTGTCACAATTGTAAAGCTTCTTCCAAACAGCTACAAGTTTACTGGGATCTTCTTCTCCCTTTCAATCCCTGGCTCCCCACCGCCAATCTTTGGGACCCTGATACCTATCGCCTACTTATCGATCGGGTGACCTCCGCCATAGAGCATGAGAACAAGCGCTTTCCTCCTGGCCTTATCCCTACACTCATAACCATCTGCTCCTGCTTGCTTGGCGCTGCTCCGCCTGTACCCCCGCCCTCTGAGCCAACCGCGGAGCCTGGCTCCGATAACTCAGAGGACGCTTCCTCTTTAATTCTCGCTGTTAATAACCTCCTAGAAGACCCCCCCGGGTCTCACAGCGAGAGTCCCCCTGCCCGCCTGCCGCCTAAAGTCCTTAACGCCAATCCTTTCAGCGTCCAAGATGGCGCACTTCCTCCTTCTTCTTCCTCAGAAAACCGGAACCTCTCTGATGCCCTGCCTCCATCTTCAACGTCACATCCCCTCTACCCCCCTTTACCCTCCGCCCCTCCTCCATCCGCCCTCAGTCACCACCCCCAACTTCCTGCTTCCACTTCCTCCCCCCTGTCGCCTGCGCTCCTGAAACGGTCTCTGTTGTAGAACCACTCCGAAACACTGTTATTCCTGCCCCTTCTCCTCCTATTTCACCCCCTAATGTTGATACTCCTACCATCAAACATACTTTTCCACCTTTTAACTCGCCTCCCTATAATGTCACTGCTACAACACCGCCCGCCACTCCAGCTGTGAATGTTAACCCTTCAGTTCCAGCAGCAATGTTATAAACCTCCCACTGCTTACATAATAATAAGGCTGTGGGATGATAGAAGCTAATAAAATGAAACCACTGCAAATGTAAGAAAACTTAGAAATACGGTTTACAAAAAAATTCTCAAAAGCAGTGAATTCAAAGATATATGTTTCTATTGACGTGTTGTAACTTGTGTTTGTCTGGTTGTTCAGTGTCAGTGTATATTTTGATACCTCCAGATAATAATATTAATTTAATAAATAAAAATTATTATAAGAGCTCTATTCAAATGGCCAAAAATTAAATAAGCGCTTATATTAATAAATAAATATGGATATTAGTTTAAAATAATAAAAATAGTTATACTCAAATTAAACCATTATTCTAATAAGTTTGTTTAATGTTGATGGTAATTGCATGTTGTCAGAAGT
Source organism: Tolypeutes matacus (assembly GCA_026826555.1). NCBI lineage: Eukaryota > Metazoa > Chordata > Mammalia > Cingulata > Chlamyphoridae > Tolypeutes > Tolypeutes matacus. The sequence goes on along the minus strand of JAKSZT010024263.1, from coordinate 208,093 downwards.
TTGCTTATAAACAGTTTCTAAAATCATTGTGATAACTTAAGTAAAGAAGGTATATAGAATGTGCTTTTATTATTAAAAGAAAGTAATTTTATCATAAGATAAAATGACTAAGTTGTTAAAACAGGGTTGGAGTTTTGTTCTTTCTCAGGGTTTCTCAAGTCATTGGTCTGTTTTGGTGGAAGTTTGCACAGAGTTTTTCTCCTGGGTGATCAGTGTGCAGGAAAAAAGATGTTTTATCAAAGTAGCTTCTTGTGCTTTGGCCTTGACGTGTCCTTGGAGAGACAGGTTTTGTTGCTTTTGGGGAAACATAATGTTTAAACCAGCTTTCTCAAAAAAGCTTTTTGTTTCACACTGTTACAAATGGTTTGGTTTGTTCCCTGAAAGGGGGTGGAATACTGAAAGTGGTTAAGTTCAAGTGATAAAAGTTAAATAAAATATTTAAAAGTGTTGTACAATTAAAAGAAGTTTTCTAATTTTATAACAATTAAGTTATATAAATAAAAGGTTCATATAAATGCTTTAAAGGTGTATAAAAGTGCTGAAAATTTAATAATGTTTCAGTGTAATATTAAACAAAAGTATACTATTATTAATCATAATTTTAATTATTTTAAAATATAATATGTTATAAAACTACCTCTCTGCCTAAAAATCAAAAGGCAGGTGCTTTAACTTAAGTTTGTCTGATTTACTCCACCTCTACTATATATAATAATAATAATAATAATAAATGGAAACTAAAATAGTAAGCGCATCAAAGATGTTTTGTTACAAATTAAAAAATAAATAAATAAATAAATAAATAAAGTGCATTTCAACTGGTGTTGTATTCCTCCCTGGAGGAGCTGGCCACTCTCCCAGGGACTGATGCATAAACCTTGAAATGTACTGCCCAAGGAGTGTTGTGTTCCTTCCTGGGGAGGCTGGCCCCTTCCTCAGGAATTAGCAAAATACTCAGGAATTGGCATATTATTATTATTGACTTAAAAGATTGTTTTTTACTATTCCACTTAATCCAAATGATAAAGAAAAATTTGTGTTTACTATTCCTTCTATTAATCATTCAGCTCCTACTGAATGATATCAGTTCAAAGTTTTACCTTAGAGAATGATAACCAGTCCTACCTACATTATGTCAATCCTTTATTCACATTCCATTACAAATTTTACGAAAACAATTTCCTAAGGTTATGATTATTCATTGTATGGATGATATTCTTTTTGCCACTAAGCAATCTTAAGAGCTGAAACAATCATTTCAGCTGGCTAAAGAAATTCTTCCTCAACATGGGTTGCAAATAGCAGAAGAAAAAATTCAAAAACAGGTTCCTTTTCAATATTTAGGTCATACTATTAATAGAAATGTTATAACTCCACAAAGGTCCAGTTTCAAACTGATAATTTAAGTACTTTAAATAATTTTCAGAAATTACTGAGTGATATTAATTGGGCATGGCCTACTTTAGGAATTCCAACTTATGCTTTACCCTAACAAGAAACCCTGACTTAAATAGTCCTCGCATTTTAAGCCCAGAAGCAAAAGGGGAGTTAAATGGCTGGAAAAAGAGTGCAAAATAGCCAACTAACAAGAATAACTGTAAATCTTCCAATTTCTCTTTTAATATTTCCATCTTGCCATTCCCCTACTGGGATACTTTGACAAGAGGATGGCATGATAGAATGGATATTCCTACCTAACAAAGATACAAAAAAACTTCTGATTATCATAAACTTACACATACTAATGCTTCTGGCTTACATCATAAATATTCCCACTTAACAGTAAAAGAAAGTAAGAGGATTGTTAGACAATGTACTACTTGTGGGCCCATAAATGCCCCCACTTTCTCTCCAGGGACTAATCCCCATGGAGAACATCCTAATGAAAATTGGCAAATGGATGTTACACATGTGCCTTCTTTTGGCTGCCTTCTGTATGTGCATGTGACGGTGGATACATATTTTAATTTTATTTGGTCAACTGCTCAAGCTGGTGAAAAGGCCTCACATGCACGATCTCATTTAAAAAAAAGTTTTGCAGTAATGGGCCTGCCAGCACAGCTAAAAAATAATCATGGGCCTGCTTATCGTAGTCAATCTTTCAAATAATTTTGCTATAACTGAAATATTAAACATGTTATAGGAATTCCATATAACCCTCAGGGACAAGCAATAGTAAAAAAAAAAAAAAAAAAAAAAAAAGTAATCACTTATTAAAATTAATGTTGCAAAAATAAAAAGGGGGAGATGGAGGAGAGTCTGCTAGGGACAGACTGTCTAAAGCATTGCTTAACTTAAATTTTCTTAATAGACAACAAATTTCTAATATCACAGCAGCAGAAAGAAATTAGGATGTTAAAAAAAGGAATGAAAATGAAAAATGTGGACAACCTGTATATTGGAAAAGTGAAAGAACCAATAAATGGGAAAAAAGGAGAGGTAAACTTTTGGGGCCAAGGTTTTGCTCTTATCATTACAGAAACAAGAGAAGAGCAGTGGATCCCCTCCAGAAGAATCAAGTCTAGAGTTGAAGATGCTGCCAAGACTTAAACTGTGGACATGGTGGTTTTACAATGAATTAATTATAGGTAAAGTATTAGGTCAAGGTAAGATACCACATCATAATTACACTTATTGGACATACATAACCAACTCACCTCTTCTAGAGCTGTTAATTTGGAGTGCTTGCTACGCTCAATTTTACCGCTTCTACCCCAAACACAACCGTCAATAATCCACTTTGGCAAATACTTAATGCTACCTTTCTTGATCTGAACGCTTCCCACCCCAACCTCACTCTTTCCATTCATAACCTTACCGATCCTTCCTGGATCACGGGTCGAACTTGGGGAATCAGGCTGTATGTATCCGGCTCTGACCCTGGCACACTCCTGCTTATAAAAAAAAAGAATGGGCAGGGGTAAATCATGGCCCAATACCGGTTGGCCCCAACCCCGTCCTCTAGGCCTCCGGTTTCCTCTCCTCCACCCTCACCCTCTCACGCAACTCATACTAACTCATCTAACGCAACTCATGCTCCCTCCCGTCACTCCCTTCATTCCGCCTAAACCCCCCAACGTCCCCCTTTCGCTTGCCAACCCGTTTCTATCTCTCCTCAATGCTTCTTTTACCCATTTAAATGCCTCCAATCCCAATCTCACCCAGGATTGCTGGTTGTGTCTCTCCTCCATTCTGCCCTACTACGAGGCGATTGCTGTTAATGCCTCCTATAAGGATTCTTCGGAAGAGAGCCCTGCCTCTTGCAATTAGAATCACACTAAGGGCCTGACTATTCAGTCTGTCTCTCGCAGTGGGCTTTGTGTGGTTAAAATTAATGGCACTGTCACCTCCTCCATGCAGTCTCTCTGCAACTATACCTTATCTCCTAAGTCAAGTTCTAAGTTTTTGGTCCCCCACAACGATACGAAATGGCTCTGCTCCTCAACAGGTCTAACACCGTGCCTGAGTGTCGCCACCCTCAACACTAGTGGAGAAACCTGTGTGCTCGTTACCATTCTTCCCCGCATTTATTTCTACACTGACGATCAATTTCTTACATTTTGGCAGCATCTACTACTTCCGGTCAATGTACAAAAACGTGAGATCATCACCGCCATAACTCTTGCTTCACTCCTAGGTGTTGGTGGGATCGCCCTCGGAGCTACTGCTCTCGGCACACAACAAACCGCTCTTTCCTCCTTGCGTATGGCTGTAGATGAAGATATAGCCCATATAAAAACTTCTATCTCTCATTTAGAAAAATCTTTAAACTCTCTGTCGGAAGTAGTCCTCCAAAATCGTAGAGAACTCGACCTCCTCTTCCTGAAACAGGGGGGGGCTGTGTGCCGTGCTAGGGGAAGAATGTTGCTTCTATGCCAACCACTCTGGCCTCATAAAGGACAACATGGCCCAGCTGAGGGAAGGCCTGGCTAAGCGCAAAAAGGAGTATGAAGCCCTTAGCAACAACACCTGGACCTCCTGGGGATCTGACAAACTCCTCCCTTACCTCCTCCCCTTCCTTGGCCCTTTAATACTCATTCTGCTCCTTCTCTCTCTAGGACCTACCCTCTTTAAAAAACTTTTACAGGGAAGCGGCTGTGGCTCAATCAGTAGGGCTCCCGTTTACCATATGGGAGGCCCCGGGTTTGGTTCCCGGGGCCTCCTGGTGAAGGCAAGCCCGCCTGCACGGCGTGGTTAGCTGACCCAGCGAGCACAAGCAGCAAGGGGGGGATAAATGAATGAATAAATAAAATCTTTAAAAAAAAAAAAAAAAAAACTTTTACAGGTGATCTGCAACTCTCTCTTCGACAAGCCAATGACCGTCCGCTATCAGCGAGTCCAAACCCGTGAAGTCGACTATCTGCATCTCTCCAACAACAACCAATCCTTCAATCACCCAATCCATGCCGATCACTCACCCCTCTAGGCCCCTACCCTGTCCCTCCTCCCTTTCCAAACAAACCTCTCCACCTATTACAATTTGGCCAAGATAGAGCTGAACTGGTGAGCCAATGACGGGCAACTTAGCCAGGCACAAAAGGTAGCCAACCTAAGACAGGGCATCAGCCGCTGTTGCTCTGCTGGGCTGTTGTCCTATGACGGGCAACTGAACCTTATACTAGCACCGCTGGACAACCTAAGACAGGAACCTAGCCGATTGTTGCCATGGCGTCTGGCTCAATCATTTCTGCTAGAGTCTCCAAAGACAGGTAAGATCCAGCCCCCCTTTTTCTGCATGGTTCTGACCTAAGACAGGCACAGTCCCTACCGTTCATGCACAGCTGCTGCTGGGATAGCCCAAAGACGGGTAAGAGCTACTAGTGCCTCAGCCGGCTATGACCTAAGACAGGCCCAGCTCCCTATCTGTTGGCCTAAAAAGAAATAAGGGTGGAGATGCAGCATCTACAAACCGCAGGCCTTGCTGTGGCCTTGCCTGCGCAACTCAACCCTCTCCCTCTTCCTTGTTCCTTCTCACCAATCAGAGCTCTCGCCTCAATTATTGCCTTATTTGGACAACCTTGCTTCGCCCCTTGCCGCCCCCAAATTCTGTCCCTTTTCCTAGCAACCCCTGACCCCTAACTACTGCCCGATGATAAGCCTCCACCATCGGCTGAGGGACTGCCCTCAGCCTGAAGAGTATATATGCACTGTACTTCCTCAATAAAGCGCTCTCTCTCTTTGCTTCTTCCCCCGCCCTCAGAGGTCTTGAGTCTTTCTTTCACACGCGGTCCTTACCAGATACCCCCCACACCTGAGCCGTGGAGACCAGGGAGCCCCCAACCCGACGCCGCTCCCTGAGAACCTCCTCACCCTCGCCGTTCCCGGAGTGCGCACTGGACGGCCCATAACTAGCCAGTGTCTCCCCCCGGGCTGCAGCAGGGCTGATCACCCTCAGGCCCGGGAACAAAGCAGCAGGTAGGGTTTCACTTTTTCTGTTTTCCTGTTGCCATTACTCGGTAGTAACATCAGGATTGTAATTTTAGTAAGTTGTCAGTGTTGTAATAAATTTTCATTGCTGCTGTTAGTAGTAGTATCCTCCGTGGTAGTCAGAGAGGACCTCACCTTAGACACCATAATTGCCCATGGAACACCTGCTTGGTCCTGCCCCTGACTTGTCACACCTGTGCAACTGAGGAAGATCAACTCTACTCATCCTCAGTCTCCTTACCTGAGCATTGAGAAATGCTCTGAATATATGTTTCTACTTCATCATATTGTAGAGGGACCTTGAATATAACATATTGCAAACTAGCAATGAATAATATCAGTTTCAGATTTAATAATAAATATGGTAAGACTTTCATAACTAGCTGTGTTCCATGGGAGTGAGGCAGCAATATCAGGTCTTAGCCTTGACACTAAAGTCACCAGTGATAATGGCAGGATTTGGGGATTAAGGGGAACATCATACAGCATGTTCCAAGGCTAGAACCTGGTGTATGAGACATTCAGAAAGTCCTTGGGTGGAAGTGCTGTGAGGGGAAGTACAGGGAGGAAAATCAAATCCACATATGCAGTAAATTATGTCACTATGAGAACACTGTGCTGAAGGTCAAAGTGCCTTTTTCATTGAAGACATGTCCAGATCTCTGTTTTCTGGATTCATAGTGACATTGGCATTTGGTTAAATCAGTTCATTTGAATGAAGTTCTATGCATACTCTTTGTTTCACATAACTTTATAGATTTTATTCAACAATGAGATTGCCCAAATAGATGTGATTTAATAAAATTCCACTGAACTTATATCTGGAAGAAAAGAGGAGAGGCAAGGACAGCCATACCTTAAACTTCACATAAAGCTGAGCAGAGAATTCATGACAAGAAAGCCCAGATGCTGAAGGAAAGCTCCCTTATCCTTCCACTCCAACTGCCCTTCAACCTGGCCCTGGGCATTGGTAGCCCTAGGTCTCTCCTCACCTATTCCTGGTCCTGGCCCCATGAGTCCACAGTCCTAAGTGACTCCTGATCCTGCCTGTGCATATGCCCTTAAATCAGACCCCTGGGCTAAATGCTTCTTAGATGCCCAGGGGTCAGTCTTGCTGGCCCTGCAGGTAGCTGAGGGACTGGGCTCCTTCTGACTTCCCTGCATTGTGTTTCCCACTGTCTGGTCCTGAGCATTCATGTTGTTAGTTGTAAGTGGCAGCTGGATCTGTCCTTGGCAGGCAGCCTGGTCATGGATGGCTGAGCTACAGTTGTGGTCAGTAAGGCTGTTGTAGCTGGGCAGCTCTGCAGCTCCCTGCCAGACCCCTGTGGGTTCCAACAGAGCCCATGGGCTTCAAAACTGCTCTCTCTGCTCTCAGCTACTGGAATCTCCATGTGTCCTCAGGGACAATCACTGGTCAGAACAACTGTTCACTGGGAGATAAGGGGAAAAGGAGACCATTAAAGAAACCTCCTATAAAGAGCATACCCTTCCTGTCCTTTGTTCTCAAATGATCCTGGAGCCATGGGGTCTTGAGCATCCCCTGGAGGACACTCTACATGGAAGATTTCAGGCTTGGCTCACACTGCCTTCCCCTCACTGTGTGCCTCAGACAATAATATATGGCTGTGTCCTTAATTTCCAAACTGTCAATTTGCAGGCACAGTGTGCTAATCTCTATCACAAGCTATATCTTATGGGTACTGGTAAGTATTGTAGAAATTGGGAAAGGTATAAATTCTACCCCAAAATTCTCTCACCACCTCCTATGTCCTCCTTCAGGAATAAAATTTTATCTCTGAGGAAAGGCACCAAAAACAAGTAGCAGAGGATTATGGTGTAAGGAAAATCTTTACAGCTGTGGGAGAGAAGACAGGAAAAATAACACTCTACCATCATTGGCAATAACTCATTTTAGCACCAGAACTCCCTCTGTGGAGAAGGAAAAGGGACACAAAGATTGCCACAACCCAGTCTTAGATTCACAAGGCAAGCTTTAAAAAATAAAAATAAAAAATAAGGCTCAGTGATGAGATGAGAGAATGCTCTTCCACTTAGCCCAGTCTCCTCCACCACACAGACAACCATTAAGAAACAAGAGGGCAGCATTCAGTTAGAAGCACTTGTAACAGATCACAAGCCAAGCAAGGAGACAAAGCAAGGTATTTCTTGTGCTAAAGCAGAAAAATAAATTCAACTCAGGTATATGTGGCAACAATAAATTCTGAATAAACACTGATTGAACAGACACAAAACCCCACAAAAAAGGCACTGCAGAAAGTAGGGTGTGGTCACATAAGTAGAAAAAAAGGAATTAAAATAAAATTAATATTAAAGAAAAAGCAAACACTACAATATCCACTATATTACCCAATATCTCTTCCTTTCAAAAAAAGTGTTGGGGAAAATGAAAGAGCTAGAGAGAAATCCAAATGGGCAATACAATAGAATAGAATGAACTTAATATGTGACCCATATTTTGGAACTAAAATGTAAAACAAAGAATTTAATGTAACTATGATTAATATGTTAAAATCTTAAAAGGATTTCAAATAAGATGATCAAATAAGATAGGCACCTTCAAAAGAAATATGGCATTATTTTAAAGGAATTAAATACAAACACAAAACAATAAAAAAAGCAAGATTAATAATGAATAACAACTTCCTCAGAAGTACTAAATGATTAACACTTTCCTCTGGAGATTAATACATATGTAACAAAGCACCTCTTAAAATATATGTATATATATATATATATATAAATAACATTTTTGTAAGCAAATACACATATATGCATATATATTTATATATCATTTTGCAAATGTTTGTATGTATTGTGAGATTTTGATTTTTACCCATAATATATATATATATATATATATATACTTTCAAAAAAAAATTAAAGGAAATAAAAAAAACTGAACTTAGTTCAATACACATTATCTAAATTGAAAAACAAAGCAAAACATTAAAATTTGGGAAAACAGAGTAGATAACCCTAAGAACTATGGCACAATATCACATAGTTTAATATAGGTGTAGTTGGAATACCAAAAAGATAATGAACAGCAAACAGGGGGAAAGAAACACTTGATGGGGTAATGGTAAAATTTTTCCTAAATTTAGAGACAGGCACAAAATTACAAATTCAAGAATCTTAGATAACAATGAGCATGATAAACACACATAAACACTCCGAGAGAAAGTTAGATGTGTACTATACAAAAACTGCTGAGGTACAAAGACTAAATATTGAAGACAACCAATACCTTTGGAGGATGCACTATTATGAAAGGAACAAGAAAACAAATTACAGGGCTTGGCTAGGCAAGATGACAGTGGTTTAAGTGGGCACTCACCAACTCTTTCCAAAAGTCAGCTGATTGGGGACAGATCCTGCCCAAGTGAGCTGTTCCGGGAGCCCATGGATTCCATCTGGATGCCAGAAAGGCTGGACAGGGAGATAGACTGCTCAAGAAAAAACCATGAGTTTTCAGCCTCATGCCTGGAAATCACTGATGGCTCAACCCCACCCTCAGGACAGGGAACCAGGGTGAGCCCCTACTACCACCAGCTACCCAGTGAAAGGGAGCATACTTTGAGAGTGGGAGGTTTCTAGCAATGGGTGGAGAGGGGTTTCCTTTCTGTGGGTTTCATTGCCTGGACCCCCCTTTAGCTTTGAGGAGCACACCAGCTGGCTTGAGGTGGCACCAGGCTGAAGGGAGAGGCAAATCTGCTGAGACAGCCTGATTTACCTATCACCCTGGGATATAGAGGCTTGTCATGAGAGAGGGCAGAGTCAGCCAATTTAATAGTTCCACACTTAGGACTATCAGAATTTCAACTCCCCTAAGGGAGTCAGTAAGTGGGAAGCACTTAATAAATTTCCAAGAGACTATTTAGGGTCCACTGGGAGAAGGGGGTGGTCTAGAAAAGGGATGAGAATCATTTCTGTGTGGTGAACTCAAAGTCATCAGGATCCTATTTGAATTTCAAAAGGGAACTCAATCTGACCAGGAGAGGGGAGGCAGAATCTGCACATACTGCCTGCTGAATCCTGCTGCCTTAGGAGAGTCAAAACTGCCCAGGGGAAAGTGACTAAATAGATTTATGAAGAGCTAACTGACTCAATTAGAAAGGTAGCTCAGTGGAGGAGTTTCCTCCTTGACTATATGAGGTCCCTAGTTTTATTCCTGGCTCTTCTAAGAGTAGTGATCTACCAAGATATCTAACATCCTGCTGATACTTTAGGACAGGGAAAACAGAGACATTATTTTTGTACTAGCTTCTTTTGAGTCCCTTAATTTTCAAAAAAAAAAAAAAGGTTACTAAATTTTTTTTACTTAGTTACTGGTTAAAACCTGCCTCAAAACCTGCAGAGAGAAGCCTGCAGGGTAATTGATTGATGAACACAGGCAGCCTGAGAAGATCCACAAGGATCCAGTAAGGAACACTGTTCTTCCTTAGCTTTGTTTGACTGCTTGCTTGTGTGTTTGTTTATTTTTTGTTTTGTTTCTTGTTTTTCTTTCCTCTTTTCTCCCCACCCCCTTTTATTAAATTAGGTGCTGCTAGCTTGTTTCTTCTTTGGTGTGCTTCTTCATCCCTGATTTCCCATTTTCTATGCATATGGATTTTGTCTACCAATGCTTTCTCTTTTCCTTCCTTCATATTTCTATCTTCTGCTTTCGGTTCTGGTTCTTACATTCCACATTTCTTTATTTAGTCCTCAACTTTTCTGGTTTCAATTTCTATATTGTCTATTCTGTTTTCAATTTTTTAATTAACTTTTTTCTTTCTGTCATTACTTTTCTCTTTATCTCTCTCTGGCCTTTTAAATCATTCTATATATTTTTCTCTATTCAACTTCCCATTTCATTGGAGATACTCCACTCTTTTATTCCTATTACTCTACAATGCTTACATGAGTTAAATATTCATTTAACTAAGTCTTCTACGGTACCTCTTCTGACTTTTATTATTATTATAACTATTATACTTTTTCTTTCCATACCTCTTTTGCTTTCTCTGGCCCTAATCTTTTTCCATCAATGGGACATACAAAACAGCAAGGAAATAGAACAAGAAGAACAAAATGTCAAAGAGAAAACAACACACACACAACCAGCAGCTAAATAAAACTCAAGCAGAAAGAGAAGGTAATCAACTGAGTAACCGATAAAGATAAAAAGATAACCAGAGGCAACAAAAAAGTATAAACCATATTAAGAAACAGGAAGACATGCACCATTAAATGAACAACCAAAAAATCAGGAAGAGATGCAGAACATTGAACACCTAATCAAAGCTGTCAAAAAAAATATCATGGACAAACTAAATGAAGTGAAGGAAGAAATTAAGGATATTAAGAAGACACTGGGAGATAATACTGAAGAAATTTTAAACATACATAAAAAGATACTGGATATGATGGTGATGAGTGGCACAATACAAGAAATCCAAGACTCATGAATCACATAACAGCAGATTTGAAAAGGCAAAAGAAAGTATTAGTGATGTGGAAGACAGTACATCTGAAATCAAACAGATAGTAGCACAGATAGATAAAAAGATAGTAAAAATCCAGCAGGGACTTAGGGATTTAAACAACACAAAATGCACAAACATAACATTATAGGCATCCCAGAGGGAGAAGAGAAGCAAAAGGGAGCAGAAAGAGTGTTGAAGGAAATAATGGTTGAAAACATCCTAATCCTGTTGAAGGAGATGGACTTACAAGTCCAGGAAGCACAGGGCATCCCAAACATTATAAATTGCAACAGGCCTACACCAAAACATATACTTGTCAAAATATCCAATGCTCAAGACAAAGAAAAAATACTCAAGGCAGCAAGAGAAAAGAGAACCACCACATACAAAGGAAGCTCAATAAGATGAAGTGCTGATTTCTTATCTGAAACCATGGAGGAAAGAAGACAGTGGTATGACATAGTCAAGGTAATAAAAGAAAAATCCTTCCAGCCAAGAATTCTCTATCCAGAAAAGCTGGCATTCAACAATGATGGAGAGTTCAAAATATTCACAGATAAACAGAAATTAAGAGAGCATGCCAATAAGAAACCTGCCCTTCAAGAAATATTAAAGGATGTACTGCAAGTTGAAAGGAAAAAACAGGAAAGAAAGAGTTGGAGAAGAATGTGAGAACAACTAAAAGGACAAAAAGAGAAATAAAAATAACATATGACATATGTAAACCCAAAGAAAATGTGGCTGATGTTAGAAATTCCTTGAGAGTAATAACACTGAATTTTTTGTTTTTGTTTTTGTTTTCAGGAATTTTAACCCCAAGGTTATAGTTTCCCTTTATTCAAGGTAGTGATTTTTTTTTTTTTTTTTGCATTTGCTTACATAAATGTTTTTTTTTTTTCATATATATTTTGAAAGATGCTTAGACTATATAAATGTTACACAAAAATTACAGGGATTCCCATGTTCCCCTCCTCTCATACCTCCCTTAACATCCCACATAAACATCTTTCATTAGTGTGGCACATCACCTGCAATGGATATACACATCTTGGGGCTTTGCCACTAAGCATAGACCACAGTTCACATCGTAGACCACACTCTCTCTCACACAGTTCTGCCTGGTATATGCTGATGTAAAAAGACCTTTATCTGTCACCACAACATCACTCAGGACAATCCCCAAGTCCTGAAATCCCCTGTATTACAACTGCCCTTCCCCTCCCCAAACTGAAATCATCTAGTGGCCACTAGCTCCACATCACTGTTATAATTTCTTCCATTGCTTGAATCCCAATATGTCTACAACAGAATACTATTAAGCCCACTCTATTCCACAGCTCTTCCCCCATCCTGAGGGTACTGGGATGGTGATGTCCACTCCAACTCCAAATGAGAGTGGGCTTATATCCCATGGATATGGTGGATGTGATTATCCTGCCTTCAGCTGCAGGCTTTCTCCATTCCCTGTGATGGCCATTGTCCATCATCGTCTCCTCACCATGTGACTTGGGTGAGTCCATTGAGCTGTAGAGTAGGAGTTGCAGCTCCACAGAGATTCCAGGCACAGCTGGCACATAGGCAGGCCAGAGGCTCCAGTCTATGGAAGTACACCTACAAACTTCAGCCTCACATATAGGTATGAAAAGAAGGGACTGAGGGACCATGTGCAGGGAGTACTTATTTGAGTCCAACCCTGTCACTCTCAGGAGTACCGATTCCAATATAGAGCCCACTGATAAGGCCTCAATCTCTGGAGCTATCTCCCTTTATATAGGACCTGGGTGTCTCCAGAGCCCTCAGGAGCCCGTCTGTGTGGGGTGATATCCACTTTGGTGTTCTATGAGATCCTACTGAGGTGTGCATGTTACTTCTGGGATGACCTCCCAGCTCTCTTTGAAGTCTTTTAGCCATATAAAATCATTTGTCTTTGGCTTTTCCCTCTTTTATTCAAGGTCTTTTTCCAGTCATGTTGCCAGTTGGCACTTGGCATTAATCCCTCATTGCCAGGGAGGCTCATCCCTGGGCATCATGTCCCATGTTGGGGGGAAGGTAATGCATTCATATGCTGAGTTTGGCTTAGAGAGAGGCCAAATTTGAGCAACAAGGAGGTTCTCAGAGGGCAACCCTTAGGCACCCCATAGCAGTAGGCCAAGTTTCAATTACAAGAGCAAAGACTCATAAGGCTAGTCATCAGTAACACTCATCAGTGGGCCATCCTCTTTTGCCAGACTCTGCCTCTGCACTCAGGGGACTGTTGCTGCTCCCTTGGAGAATGTAGCAGAGCTCTCCAGGCTGGGAATTAAGTATTCCCTCATTTATTAAGTGATTGTCTACACACTGTGACCATGCCCCATCCCTCAATCATTTGAATAATTTTACATATCTTTCATGTATATTCAGATGAACTTACTCCCATGAATACCCCATCCCAGACACCCCCTACCAAAGATCCACTGAAGGCCCATTTTAATCCTTCTGTGGTCCAAACGTTTCTTGAAGATGAAGCCCATATAATAACCAAATACAATTAATAGGAAAATGAAATAATAATGATAAGCTTAAATGCAAGAGATAAAATACAAGGAAACTCAGAAAAAAAACTAAAAATAAAATATAATTAATGGATTGGGACATTCAAAAAAATGGGAAGAAACAAAAAAAGTTGTTTAATTTACTTTTTATTTTTTTTTCCTTTTATCACTGCATTATCAGATGTCCAGTGTGTACCGTGACACCTTCCCCCTCTCATTCCCCAGTGTCTCCCAAATTTTCATTTACTTTTCAAAGAAGTTTTAGGTCACAGGAAAGTCACACATGGAATACTAGAGATTCCCATATACCCAACCTCCCTCACCCTTCCCCACCCCATATTAAAACCTTTTTGTGTGTGTGTGAATGGTAGCATTGTTATAACTGTTATACAGATAGTGAAACATAGCTACTAAACATTGTGAATGGTTTACAGTATACTTTACCATTTAGACTGTACAGTTTAATAATTTTTGATGATATTTACCATGTTCTGTGTCCATTACTGTAAGGTAATGAAAAACATTTCCCATGACCACTAAATAACCCATTTGATCTTCTCTGTTCCTTCCTCCCCATCCTCCTGGTATATGCTCCCCTGTCTTGACTCATGGGATGACAAGATTCATACTTACATACCCTGGTTATTCTAACCTGCCCTTCCTAATCTACCCACCAGATAAGCCTGCACCACCAAACCCAGTATTATCACTACCCACCTCTTCTATCCTTCAATATGCCACTATACTCTATCACTTTACCATAGATTATGTCCATATGGGTGATGACTCACAACCTACTCTTCTCTCTCTCTCCCTTGTTAACCTATCTTTCAGACGGTGGTTCTCAGAGACTGCTCACATTCCTCAATTCAAATCAGGGAGGTCATATACTGCTCATTCTTCAATGCCTGGCTTGCTTCACTCAACATAAGGTCTTCAAAATTCATCCATGTTATTCGATGTGTTAGCGCTTTATTCCTTCTAACAGCTGAGTAATATTCCATTGTGTGTATGTCAAAATATGTTTAGCCATTCATCAGTTGATGGGCACCGGGGCTGATTCCAACTTTTGGCAATTGGAACAATGCCGCTATGAACATTGGTGTGCATATATCTGTTCGTGTCTTTGCTTTCAATTTTTATGGGTATATACCCAGCAGTGGGATTGCTGGATCAATTGGGAGAACTATTGTTACTTTTCTGAGGAATTGCCAAACTGTCCACAGTGGCTGGACCATTCCACAATCCCTCCAGCAGTGGATGAGGGTTCCTATTCCTCCACATACTCTCCAACACATATATTCTGCTGTTATTTTAATAGCTGCCATTCTGATGGGTGTAAGATGATATCTCATTGTGGTTTTTATTTGCATTTCCATATTAGCTAGCGATGTTGAACATTTTTTCATGTGCTTTGTAGCCATTTGTATTTTTTCCTTTTATTTCTTTTTGGGTCACTTGCCCATTTTTTAAATGGGTTGTTTGTCTTTTTATTTTCGAGGTGTAGGATTTCTTTATATATGCAGGATATTAGGCTCTTATCAGATAAATGGTTGCTAAGTATTTTGTCCCATTGGGTTGGCTGCCTTTTTATTTTCTTAATAACTTCCTTTGAGGTGCAGAAGTTTTTTAATTTTCATGAGATCCCATTTATCTATTTTTTCTATTGCTGCTCGTGCTTTGGCGGTGAAGTTCATGAAACCATTTCCTATTACAAGGTCCTGTAGATGCTTCCCTACATTACTTTCCAAGGTTTTTATGGTTTTGGCTCTTATATTTAGATCTTTGATCCATCTTGAGTTGATTTTTATATAAGGTGAGAGATGATATTCTTCTCTCACTCTTTTGGATATGGATATCCAGTTCTCCGAGCACCACTTGTTAAAGAGGCCATTCTCTCCCAACTGAGTGGTCATGGTGGCCTTGTCAAATATCAGATGACTGTATATGTGAGGATCTATATCAGAACTCTCAATTCATTTCCATTGGTCAGTAGGTCTATCCTTGTGCCAGTACCATGTAGTTTTGATCACTGTAGCTTTGTAGTATGTTTTAAAGTCAGGTAATGCGATACCTCCAACTTCATTTTTCTTTTTCAATATGTCTTTGGCAGTTCGGGGCCTCTTACCTTTCCAAATATATTTTGTGGTTAGTTTATCCAGTTCCTTAAAAAACACAGTGTTGATTTTTATTGAGAATGCATTAAATCTGTAGATTAGTTTGGGTAGGAAAGACATCTTGATGATGTTTAGTCTTCCTATCCATGAACAGGGAATATTTTTCCATTTCTTTAAGTCTTCTTTGATTTCCTTTAACAGTGTTGTGTAGTTTTCTGTATATAAGTCTTTTACATCTTTAGTTAAATATATTTCTAGGTATTTGATTCTTTTAGTTACTATTGTAAATGGTATTTTTTTCTTGATTTCCTCCTAGATTGCTCATTATTGGAATACAGAAATGCTACTGATTTTTGAGCATTGACCTGATAACCTGCAACATTACTGATCTCCTTTATAAGTTCTAGAAGTTTTGTTTTAGATTTCTCAGGGCTTTCTATGTATAGGATAATGTCATCTCCAAATAATGTAATTTCTTCTTCTTTTCCAATCTGGATGCCTTTTATATCCTTTTCTTGCCTCAGTGCTCAAGCAAGTACTTCTAAGTCAATGTTAAATAGGAGTGGTGATAGTGGGCATCCTTGTCTTGTTTCTGATCTCAGAGGGAAGGCTTTTAGGATTTCACCATTGAAGATTATGTTAGCTTTGGGTTTTTCATATATACCCTTTATCATATTCAGAAAGTTTCCTTCTATTCCTGTCTTTTGAGGTGTTTTTATCAGGAAAGAGTGCTGTATTTTATCGAATGCTTTTATTGCATCTATAGAGATGACCATGTGATTTTTTCCTTTCAATCTGTTTATGTGGTGTATTACATTGATTGATTTCCTTATATTGAACCATCCTTGGATACCCGGGATGAAACCCACTTGGTCATCGTGTATAATACTTTTGATATGTTGTTGAATACGATTAGCAAGTATTTTTTTTTTCAGGATTTTAGCTTCTAGGTTCATTAGAGAAATTGGTCTATAATTTTCCATTCTTGTGGTATATTTGTTAGGTTTTGGTATTAGAGTGAAGTTGGCATTGTAGAATGAGTTAGGCAATATTCCTTGTACTTCTATTTTTTGGAAGAGCTTAAGCAGAATTGCTGTTTTCTCTTTCCAGAATGTTTGGTAGAATTCACTTGCTAAACTGTCTGGTCCTGGACTCTTCTTAGTTGGGAGGTTTTTGATGACTGAGTCTATCTCTTTACTTGTAATTGGACTGTTGCGTTCATCAATTTCTTCTTTCGTCAATGTAGGCTGTTTGTGCATTTCTAGAAACTTGTCTATTTCCTCTAAATTATCATTCTTGTTGGCATATAATTTTTCAAAGTATCCCCTTATGATACTCTTTATTTCTGTGAGATCAGTAGTGATATCCTCTTGCTCATTCCTTATTTTGTGTATTTGCATCTGTTCTCTCTTTTTCTTTGTTATTCTGGCTAAGGGTTTGTCAATTTTATTGATATTCTGGAAGAACCAGCTTTTGGTTTTGTTTATTGTTTCTAGTGCTTTCTTTTTCTCTATTTCATTTAGTTCTGCTCTAATCTTTGTTATTTCCTTCTTTCTACTTCCTTTTGGTTTAGTTTGTTGTTGTTTGTCCAGTTCCTCCAAGTGTGCAGTTAGGTCTTCAATTTTAGCTCTTTATTCTCTTTTAATATATGTATTTATGGCTATGAACTTCCCTCTCAGGACTGCTTTCACTGCATCCCCCATATTTTGATATATTGTGTTGTCATTTTCATTAGTTTCCAGGCAGTTACTAATTTCTTTTGAGATTTCCTCCTAGACCCACTTTTTGCCTAAGAGTGTGTTGTTTTACTTCCATATCCTTGTGCCTAACCTGTTTCTCTGGGCCTTAGTGATTTCCAATTTCATTCCATTGTGGTCAGAGTAATTACTTTATATAACCTCAATCTTTCTGAATTCATTGAGCTCTTCTGTGGCTTGGCATGTGGTCTATCTTGGAGTATGATACATGTGCACTCAAGAAGAATGTAAATCCTGCTGTATTTGGGTGTAGTGTTCTGTATATGTCTATTAAGTCCAGGTCCTCTAATGTATTGTTTAGAGCCTTTGTTTCTTTATTGATTCTCTGTCTAGATGTTCAGTCTTATGATGATAAAGGTGTATTAAAGTCCCCCACTGTAATTGTAGAGGCATTTATTTCTCCACTTAGTTTTACCAGAGTTTGCCTCATGTATTTTGTGGCACCCCAGTTAGGTGCATAAATGTTTATGATTGTTCTCTCTTCTTGAGAGATTACCCCTTTTACTAATATATAGTGTCCATCTTTGTCTCTTACAATAGTTTTACATTTAAAGTGCATTTTGCCTAATATTAGAATAGCCTCTCCTGTCCTTTTTTGGTTATTTTTAGCTTGTAAAATTGTTTTCCAGCCATTCACTTTCAGCCTCCTTCAATCCCTGGGTCGAAGGTGGGTTTCTTGTAGACAGCATATTGATGGATCATATTTCCTTATCCATTCTGCCAATCTGTGTCTCTTGATTGGTGAATTTAATCCATGTACATTCAGTGTTATTACTTGTGATGAATTTCTTACTTCTGCCATTTTTTCTTTGGGTTAATGTATGTCATATGTTGTTTTATTTCTGTTTATGTCTTTTCAGTTGTTTTTAAACTCTCCTCCAACTCTATCTCCCTTGTTTTTACCTTTCAACTTGTAGAACTTCCTTTACTATTTCTTGAAGTGCAGGTTTCTCATTGACATACCCTTTTAATTTCTGTTTATCTGTGAATATTTTGATCTCTCCATAATTTTTGAATGCCAGTTTTTCTGGATAGAGAATTCATGGCTGGTAGTTTATTTCTTTTAGTTCTTTGACTATGTCATACCACTGTCTTCTTGCCTCCATAGTTTCAGCTGAGAAATCAGCACTTAATCTTATTTTCCTTCCCTTGTATGTGTTGGTTTTCTTTTCTCTTGTTGCCTTGAATATTTTCTCTTTGTCTTGAGGTTGGACATTTGACAAGTATATGTCTTGGAGTTGGCCTGTTGGGATTTACAATGTTTGGTGTGTGCTGTGCTTCCGGGATCTGCACATACATCTCTCTCAATAGGGTTTGGAGGTTTTCAGCCATTATTTCCTTCAACACACTTTCTGTTCCCTTTCTCTTCTCTTCTCCTTCTGGGATGCCCATAATGCATATGTTTGTGTGTTTTTTGTTGTCAGTTAATTCTCTGAATCCCTGCTGGATTTTTTCTATCTTTTTGTCTATCTGTTCTACTATCTGTTTGATTTCAGCTGTATTGTCTTCCCCATCACTAATTCTTTCTTCTGCCTGTTCAAAGCTGCTGTTATGTGAATCCAGCGTCTTTTTGATTTTTTGGATTATGCCATTGATCACCATCTTATCTGTTATCTTTTTTTGTATGTTTACAATTTCTTCAGTATGTTCTCCCACTGTCTTCTTTATATGCTTAATCTCTTCCTTCACTTCTTTAAGTTGGTCTATGATATTTGTTTGGAAATCTTTGAATAGTTGTTTGATGTTCTGCATCTCTTCCTGGTTTTTAGTTTGTTTATTGGACTGGTCCATGTCTTCCTGTTTCTGAATTTGGTTTGCAATTTTTTGTTGCCCTCTATTCATCATTTTATCTTTATGGGTTTATTCAGTTGATTAGCTTTTCTCTCTGCTCTAGAGTTTTATTTAGTGGGTGGTTCTGCATGTGTGTTAAGTTTTCTTTTTGACATTCTTTCTTCCTATTTTATTTCCTGCTTCTTTCTATGTTTCCTTGAAGGCAAAAGATTAGCGCCAGAGGAATCAAAAGATGTGAGAAAGGAAGAAGGATAATAGTAATATTGATAAAAGTTAGAAGAGGGGCTAAATAAGACTTAATGAAATGAATATTTAACTCATGTAGGCAGAGTAGAGTAATGGGGAAGAAAATGGAGTACCTACAATGGACTAGGAAACCAAATAGAGGAATATAAATATAATGATTTTGAAGCTAGAATTATGAGGAGGGAGAGAAAGAGTAAAGAATGGGCTGAAAGGAAAACGTTAATATTAATTTAAAAAGAAGAAAACAAAATAGATAGAATAGAAATTGACCCCTTAAGTTTGGTCAAAAGAAAAAATGTAGTATATAAGATCCACAACAGAAAGCAGAAGGCAAAAAGATGAAGGAAGGATAAGAGATAGCTTGGGATACAAAATCAATATAGACAGAGAATTGGAAATCACTGAAGAAGAAGCACAGCAAAGAAGAGACAAGCTAGCAGCATCTAATTTTTTTAAAAATGAGAGAAAATTAAAAGGGGGAGGAAAGAGGAAAGAAAAGCAAGAGACAACAAATAAACAGAGAAAAACCAAACAACCACACAGGCAAGCAGTCAAACAAAGCTAAGGAGGATCAGTGTTCCTACTAGGGTCCTTGTGGATCCTCTCAGCCTGCTTGTGTTTATCAATTTCTCTGCAGGGTTCTAACTGCAGGTTTTGAAGCAGATTTTAGCTTTTAAACTAAATTAAATAGAAGAATTCATTTTTCAATTTTTAAAGTGACTTTTTTTTTTGGCAAAATACAGGACCCAAAATAAGTCCTCTTCTAGACCACCCCCTTCACCAACAGGACACTAACCAGGCTTGTGGAAACTAACCAGTCACTTCCCACTTCCTTGCCTCCCCAGGGGAGCTGAAGCTCTGATGCTAGTCAGTGCAGAACGATAAAAAAGGCTGATTCTGCCCTTCTGGAGTCAAGTCTCAGCATCACTGTGCTGCTGGATAAATCAGGTTTCCTCAGCAGATTTGCATCTCCCCTCAGCCTGGCACTGCTTTAAGCCATCCTATCTGCTCCCCAAAGCTATGAGGAGGTCCAGGCAGCCAAATTGATGGTAAAGATTCCCCTCTCCGCCTTCTGTCAGAACCCTCCCTCTGTCAGAGAGTGCTCCCTCTCCCTGGCCTGGCGGGATTTGGGTCTTATCCCTGGGCAGCTAGGTAAATCAACTCCCTCAGCAGATATACCCATCCCCTCTGCTGGGTGTTGATTCAATCCAGCTATTTTGTTTGCCCAAGCTGCAAGGGTTTCCAGGCAGTCAAATGCACAGAAAGGAAAGCTCTTTCACCCCTTTGCCAGAGCCCTTCCACTCTCAGAGAATGCTCCCTCTCACCAGGCACTGCCACCCAGTTGCCAGGTGGGAGTTGTTTCTCCAACCTGCTTTTTTTTTTCCCTAAAGATGGGGTTCAGCCGTCTGTGTTAACCACCACAGGCAGGCTTAAATCTCATGAATCTCTACCAATCAGTCCATGACGTTGATTTGTGCGGATAGATGCCCCAAGCTTCTCACTCCGTGCACACACAGCACAGATCCCCAGGCAGAACCCTGTCCACAATCTGCCATCCTCATGGAGCTCTCAGCGAGTGCCCTCCTAAACGGACACGATCTTGCCTCCTCAACATTGAATGTTAATGTATTAACTCACCAGTCAAGAAACATCAATTAGCAGAATGGATTAGGAAATATGACCCATCTATATGTTGTCTACAAGAAACCCACCTTAGATCCAGGGATTTGATGAGGCTGAAAGTGCATAGTTGGAAAACAATTTTACAAGCAAACAATAACCAAAAAAGGTCAGAGTATAATATAATAATATCAGGCAAAATAGACTTTAAATGCAAAATTATTGTAAGAGACAAAGACAGACACTATATATTAGTAAAAGGGGTAATCTTTCAAGAAGAAAAGACAATCATAAACATTTATGCACCTAATCGGGGAGCCTCAAAATACATGAGGCAAACACTGGAAAGGCTAAGTAGAGAAATAGATGCCTCTACAATTATAGTGGGGGGCTTTAATACACCATTATCAACATTATACAGAACATGTTGACAGAGAATCAGTAAAGAAACAAAGACTCTGAATTATGAGAATCTGGACCTAATAGACATATACAGAACACTACACCTAAATACAGTAGGGCATACATTCATCTCAAGTGCACATGGATCATACTCCAAGATAGACCACATGCTTGGCCACAGACCAACTCTCAATGAATTCAGAAAGATTGATTTTATACAAAGTAATTTCTCTGACACAATGGAAAGGAATTGGAAATCAGTAAGGGCCAAATAACCAGATTAAAAACAAGATATGGAAGTTAAACAACACACTCTTAGACAAACAGTGGGTCAAGGAGGAAATCTCAAAAGAAATCAGTAAGCACCATGAATAAATGAAAATGACAACACAACATATCAAAACCAAGGGTATGCAACAAAAGCTGCGCTGAGAGGGAAATTCATAACCATAAATGCATATATCAAAAAAGAAGAAAGAGCTAAAATTTAAGACCTAACTGCACACCGGGAGGAAGTGGATAAACAACAAACTAATCCCAAATGTTGTAGAAAGAAGGAAATAACAAAGATTAGAGCAGAACTAAATGAAATAGAAAATAAGAAAACACTGGAAACAATAAAAAAAATAAAAGCTGGTTCTTCGAGAAGATCAATAAAATTGACAAACCATTACCCAGACTAACTAAGAAAAAGAGACAACAGATGCAAATATACAAAATAAGAAAAGAGGAAGGGGATATCACCACTGACCCCACAGAAATAAAGAGTATCATAAGAGGATACTTTGAAAAATTACATGCCAACAAGAATGCTAATTTAGAGGAAATAGACAAATTCCTAGAAACTCACAAGCAGCCTACGTTGACAAAAGAAGTTGATTAACTTAACAGTCCAATCACAAATAAATAGTTAGACTCAGTCATCAAAAACCTCCCAACTAAGAAGAGCCCAGGACCAGACAGTTTAACACGTGAATTCTATCAAACATTCCAGAAAGAGCTAACACCATTCCTGCTTAAGCTCTTCCAAAAAATAGAAGTAGAAGAAACATTGCCTAACTCATTCTATAATGCCTATATTACCCTAATACCAGAGCCAAATAAAGATGCCACAAGAAAGGAAAATTACAGACCATTCTTTCTAATGAACCTAGATGCTAAAATCCTCAACAAAATGCATCCTAATTGCATTCATGAACATTTCAAATTGATTATACACCATGGCCAAGTGGGTTTCATTGGGGGTATGCAAGGATGGTTCAACATAAGAAAACCAATAAATGTAATACACCACATGAACAGATTGAAATAAAAAAATCACATGATCATCTCTATAGATGCAGAAAAAGCATTCAACAAAATACAGCACCGAGCGTAGCCCGCTGAGTAGCGCTGGTTGCAGATGGGGTTCTAGAGCGAGCAAGGTTTTGCGTTTGATTTAGTGTTGAAGAAGGAGGACGAACTTTTTGTTGGGGGAGACCTTTGTGAGGCTGCTAACCTGCAGTGACACAGGGTCTTCATCCTCATTCCACGTGAACGAATTGAAAAATCACATCTTCTGTCCCACTGTTTTGCCGTCCTTGCATTTGTTCAGTAATTCTGAAGGTTTTAAAGTAACCATTGGTGTGGCCGAGGGGTGAAGGGTGAAGGGGTGAAACATGTCCGAGGGTAATGAAGAGAGACTGTAGAAGCAAGTAAATGGAATTATTGCTGGAGGAGATATTGGGACTCCAACCCAGGACCTTCCATGTGGGAGATATGTTCCGTGTAGATAGGTGGTTTTTCATCTGTGTATTGCAGCACCTTGCACAGTGCCTGGCACATCACAGGTACCAGGGATTGAACCCGGGACCTCATATATGTGAAGCATGCACTCAATCACTGAGTTACACCTGCTCCTACGAATTTCTTTTGATCTACTCTAAATTTAAGAAAAAGTTAGAAGAATGCAGTCATGGGCAGCATCTCCTGACTCAAACCTGCAAGAAGGTACCAGGAATTGAACATGGGAAGTAGGTGCTCGATCACTTGAGCTACATCCACTCTCATTATTGATTGTTTTTTTTTTTTAAGTTTTTCTTATGATGATGGTACTGGATATCTAGTAAACAAGTGTAATGAAATCGGTTTACAAAGATACAAAGAAATAACAATATAACAACTGACCATCTTGGTTCCAATATATAGGAAAACAAAACAAAATTAACTAATAATTCAGTAAAAGATGTAAAGCCCAAATATCTGGAATATTTTGCAACACAGAAGAAAGGAAGGGGAATGGATATAAAAGATTTTAAAAGGTAGGCATTCTAAAAGAACCTTTGATAAATTAATACTACAATAATCTTATTGTGACATCAAAGGGAAAAAAATAATTCAGGTAATCCTGATAGGTATTTTTCTCTAAAAATTCATTAAGAAAACCCCACATTTTTGCATAACTAATACTTGATTACAGAATATAAGGAAAAAATTCATATTGATACTCTACAGGAGAGGTCAGCCAATTTTCTCTTAAAGGTCCAGATGTAAATATTTCAGGTTTTGCAGGCCATTAGTTGTCTGTTGCAATTACTCAACTCTGTCACTGTAGTGCAAAAGCTGTTACTGACAATAGAGAAAGGAATGGGCATGCTGCATTGCAATAAAATTTTATTGAGAAAAGAAAAAAAAAGTTTTTAATTTTATTGAAAGAACAGGCATAGGAAGTGGATGTGACTCGAAGCAATTGAGCTCCTGCCTACCACATGGGAGGTCCCTGGTTCAGTTCCCAGTGCCTCCCAAAGAAGAGTGAGCTGGCACAACAGGCAGGCATGGCAGGCTGATGCAACAGATGATGCGACAGGAGACACAAGAAGAAAAACACAATGAGAGACACAACAAAGCAAGGAACGGAGGTGGCTCAAGCCATCAGTCACTTCCCTCCCACATCGGAGGTCCTGGGTTCGATTCCCGAAGCCTCCTAAAGAAACAAGGAAGACCAACAGACACAGCAATTGCAAACAAGGAGGGGGTGGGGAGAAATAAATAAATAAAACAAATCTTAAAAAAAATAAAAAATACAGCACCCTTTCCTGATAAAACATTGCAAAAGATAGGAATAGAGGGAAACTTTTTGAACATGATAAAGGGTATATATAAAAAACCCACAGCTAACATCATCTTCAATGGTGAAATCCTAAATGTTTTCCCTCTAAGACTGGGAATAAGATGAGGATGCCCACTATCACCACTCCTATTTAACATTGTTATAGAAGTACTTGCTTGAGCACTGAGGCAAGAAAAATATATAAAAGGCATCCAAATTGGAAAGGAAGAAGTAAAAATTTCACTGTTTGCAGACGACATGATCCTATACACAGAAAGCAAGCCCTGAGAAATCTACAACAGAGATTCTAGAACTGATAATTGAGTTCAGTAAAGTTGCAGCCTCTAAGATCAATGCTCAAAAATCAGTAGCATTTCTGTACACCAATAATGAGCAATCAGAGGAGGAAATCAAGAAAAAAATACCATTTTCAATAGTAACAAAAAGAATCAAATACCTAGGAATAAATTTAACTAAAGATGTAAAGGACATATATACAGTAAACTACACAACACTGTTAAAGGGAATAAAAGAATACTTAAATAAATGGAAGAATATTCCCTGTTCATGGACAGGAAGACTAAACATCATTAAGATGTCTATCCTACCCAAACTAATCTAGAGATTTAATGGAATCCCAATAAAAATCAACACAGCATTTCTTAATGAATTGGAAGAACTAACTACCAAATTTATTTGAAAGGGTAAGAGGCCCCAAATCTCCAAGGACAATTGAAAAACAAAAATGAAATTGGAGGTATCACACTACCTGACTTTAAAACTTACTACAAAGCTACAGCAGTCAAAACTGCATGGTGTTAGTGCAAGCATAGACATCCAGACTAATGGAACTGAATTGAGAGTTCTGATATATATCCTTGCATATACAGTCACCTAATATTTGACAAGTCCACCAAGCCCACTCAACTGGGAAAGAATAGCCTCTTCAACAAATGGTGCTTGGAGAACTGAATATCCATATTCAAAAGAATGAGAGAGGAACACCCTCTCCAACCTTATACAAAAATCAACTCAAGATG
This sequence comes from Tolypeutes matacus, assembly GCA_026826555.1. Lineage (NCBI taxonomy): Eukaryota > Metazoa > Chordata > Mammalia > Cingulata > Chlamyphoridae > Tolypeutes > Tolypeutes matacus. The sequence continues at coordinate 182,588 of JAKSZT010024263.1, read as the reverse complement.
GATCAAAGATCTAAATATAAGAACAAAGGACATAAAGACCTTGGAAGATAATGTAGGGAAGCATTTACAGGACCTTGTAATAGGAAACAGTTTCAGGAACTTCACACCAAAAGCAAGAACAGCAAAAGAAAATATAAATAAATTGGATCTCCTCAAAATTAAAAACTTCTGCACCTCAAAGGATGTTATCAAGAAAGCAGAAAGGAAGCCTAGCCAATGGGAGAAAATATTTGGCAACCATATATGTGATAGGAGTCTAATATCCTGCATATGTAAAGAAATCCTACACTCAAAATTAAAGAGACAAACAACCCATTTAAAAATGGGCAAGTGACCTGAAAAGACACTTCTCCAAGGAAGAAATACAAATGGCTAAAAAGCACGTGAAAAGATGCTCAACATCACTAGCTATTAAGGAAATAAAAATCAAAACTACAATGAGATTCCATCTTACACTCATTAGAATGGTGGCTATTAAAAAAGCAGCAGACTATAAGTGTGGAAGATGATGTAGATGAATGGGAAGCCTCATCCACTGATGGTGGGAATGTAAAATAGCCCAGCCATTGAGGAGGGCAGTTTGGCAGTTCCAAAAAAAGTAACTATAGAGCTTCCATATAATCCAGCAATTCCACAGCTGGGCATATACCTAGAAGAATTGAAAGCAAAGACATGAACATATATATGCACACCAATGTTCATAGCAGCGTTATTCAGTATTTCCTAAAGTTGGAATCATCCCAGGTGCCCATCAGCAGATGAATGTATACACAAAATGTGGTACATACATACAATGGAATATTACTCAGCTGTAAGATGGAATAAAGTGCTGACATAAGGGATAAGATGGTTGAATCTTGAGAGGACCTTATGTTGAGTGAAGCAAGCCAAACATTGAAGGATAAACAGTACATGATCTCACTGATATGAATTAAGGAAACTGAGCAGTCTCAGCAAGCTATCGTCTGGAGGAGAGGTTTACAAGAAATAGAAAGAGAGGAGAAGGTTTTGAGCCATAACCCATATGGACATAATCTGCAGTAAGGTGAAAGAGTGTAGTTGTTTATTGAAGGGATAGGACAGTGTGGCACTGATATTAGGGGGTTGGGTTGTGAAGAGTTGAAAGGTGGGTAATTGGGAAGGTCCAGGGTACTGGAGGGAGGTTTGGGAGAGATACCAGGTGATTACTGGGGATAAGTGGATATGTTATTGAAAGTACAATGTTGTGAATTTTCTTATGGCAATATGACAAGGAAAGGTTACTTGTTTAGAGCATTGGATGTGGGGCATTCAGGATGGGGTGTACCTGGAGCAGGCTTCTAGGGAATGTGTGAGTGATCATCCTGTCATAAGGTGTTGTATCAGTGGGTGGAGACCAACATAATGAGTGGGAAGGTGTTGGACTCCCATCCTCGGGAGGAATTATTTGTTCAGAAATAGACAGGCAGGAGTCTTTTGAGAGCAAGGGCAGTTCCTAATAGGGGAGGACAAACAAGTGTGTCAAGACCTCAGTCTTGCTGCATGTATCTATGAATCTTGTCATCCCATGAGTCAAGCCAGGGTTTTGACATGGGCCCCGGGGGGATGGGGAGGGAGAAACAGAATAGATCAAACAATGGGTATTTAGCGATCAGTGGAAATGTTCTGCATGATCTTACAATAATGGACACAGGACATGGTAAATATCATCAAAATTTATAAAAGTGTATGGTCTAAAATGTAAGCCATAGTGTAACCTTTGACCATGTTTAGTAGCTGTGTTTCACTATTTGTATATCAGTTATAACAATGCTACCATCCACATATAAATAGGTATTAATATGGAGGAGAGGAAAGTGGGAGAATGTTGGGTATATAAGAGTCTCCTGTATTCTGTGTGTGACTGCTGTAATCCAAATCTTCTTTGCAAACAAAATGAAAAATAGTGAGACACTGGGGAATGAATGGGGAAGGTGTCAGGGTACAGACAGGACACCAGATAGTGCAGTGATGAAAGGCAAAATGTGAAAAATAACTTTTAAAACATATTTCATTTTTTTGATATCCCAATCTTTTAATTTTGTCTTTTTAGTTTTTTTTAAATTTTTATGTGTTTTATCTCTTATATTTAAACTTATCATTATTATTTCACTTTCCTATAAATTGTATTCTGCTACTGTAATAACTTCACCTTTGAAGAAGCTTTGGATCACAGAAGGGTTACAACTGGGGTAGGGGAAGATCATTGGTGTGGGGTGTCAGGGATAGGAGGAAGTTCACTTGAGCATACATATAAGGTATATAAAAATGTTCAAATATTCATGGGGCATTGTTACAGTGGGTGGAGACTCACACAATAAATGAGAGTATACTGAATTCCCATCCTAGAGAGCTCTGCCACAATCTTTAAGGGAGCAACAACAGTCCCCAAGTGCAGGGGCAGTGACTGGTGAAAGAGGATGATCCACTGATGGGTCTTTGATATTGATGACAAGCCTTATGAGTCTTTGCCCTTGAAATTGAAACTTAGCCTACTGTTATGGGTGCCAAGAGTTGCCTCCTGAGAGCCTCCTTGTTGCTCAAATGTGGCCTCTCTCTAAGCCAATCTCAGCATATGAATGCATTATCTTCCCCCCAGCATGGGACATGACTCCTGGGGATGAGCCTCCCAGGCACCAAGGGATTGCTACCAAGCACCAACTAGCAATGCAACTGAAAAAGTCCTCAAATAAAAGGGGAAATGGTAAAGACAACTGAGTTTATATGGCTAAGAGTCTTCAAAGTGAGTCGGGAGGTCATCCCAGAGGTAACGCTTATGCACATCTCAGCAGGATCTCATGGACTTCCAAAATGGATACCACTCAGAATAGTGAGTCTTCTGAAGGCTCTGTAGACACCCAGGTCCTATTGTCAAGATGGATAGGTACAGAGTTTGGTGCCTTGCCAGTGGGCCCTACCTTAGAGTTTGTGCTCCTGAGGGTGACAGAATTGGACTCAATTATGTCTTCCCTTCTATTTAAACCTATATTTGGTCCTGGAGTTTGTAGGTGTACATCAAGAGACTTGGGTCTTTGGGCTGTCCATGTGCCAGCTGGGCCAAGATCCATGGTGGAGCTGCAACAGCTAATCTATAGCTCACTGGACTCACCCAGTGATGGACAACAGCTGTCCCAGGGAATGGAGAACGCCTGCAGCTGCAGGCAGGATAGTCCCATCCATCTTTCCCATGGGATATAGGCTCCCTCTCAATTGGAGGTGGAGTGGACATCATCATCCCACACTCCTCAGGATTGGGGAAGAGCTATGGACTAGAGTGGACTTACTGGTATTCTACTATAGATATATTGTGATTCTAACACAGGAAGAAATTACAACATTGATATGGAGCCAGTGGCCACTGGAGGCTCTGGGGACAGGGAGAGGAAAAAAAAGTTGTAATATGTGGGTTTTTTTGGAACTTGGGAATCATCCTGAGTGACATTGCCATGACAGAGTTAAGCCATTTTATATCAGCACATAACATTCAGAACTGTGTGGTATAGAGTGTAGACTACAATGTGAATTATGGTCCATGCTTAATGGCAAAGCCCCAAGATGTGTTTATCAATTACAATGAATGTGCCACACTAATGAAGGATGTTTATGTGGGAGGGTGTGGGAGATGTGGGGGAGTGGAGCATATGGAAATCCCTTTATTTTTTGTGTAACATTTATGTAATCTAAGTATCTTTTAAAAATTAAAAAAAAATTAAAAAACATTATTCTTCTGGGGATGTGTTACTGTGGGTGTGATATATTTATTAATTAATACACAGTAGAGGGTGGACTTAGTAGGAGGTCTATGATTTTCACCTGACTGGCAGAGAGGTCAGTGGAACATAAAAGGTTAAGAACACTGGACCTACAGTGACCCTAGAAGAAATAGAAGACTTCAACAAACAAATCACAAGTGGAGATATTGGAACAGTCATCAAAAACCTTCCGAGATGAAAAGCCTGGCACCAGATGCCTTCAAAGTTCAATTTTACCAATCATTCAAAGATGATCTAATACCAATCTTGCTCAAGCTCTTCCAGAACCTTGAACATGAAAGAACACTATCAAACTCATTCTATGAAGCCAACATCACCATAATACCAAAACAAGATAAAGATACTACAAAAAAGAAAATTACAGACAAATATCTCTAAAAAATATAGATGCAGAAATCCTCAACAGAATACTTGCAAACAGAATCCAAAACCACATTAAAATAATTATACACCAAGATCATGTGGGTTTTATCCCAGGAATGCACAAGTGGTTCAACACAAGAAAAACAATTAGTGAAATAAACCACATTGATAAGTTGAAAAAAGAAAAAACATATGATCCTCTTGATTGATGTAGAAATGGCATTTGACAAAATTCAGCACCCTTTCTTGATAAAAATACTTCAAAAGATAGGAATAGAAGGAAACTTTCTCAATATATTAAAGAGCATATATGAAAAACCTACAGCTAACATTGTACTCAATGGTGAAAGACTGAAAGGTTTACTGCTCGGATCAGGAACCAGACAAGGATGCCCATTGTTAATATTTCTGTTCAATATTGTGCTAGAGGTTTTAGTTAGAGCAATTAGGCCAGATAATGAAATAAAAGACACCCAAATAAGAAAGGAAGAAGCAAAACATTCACTATTTGTGATGACATGACCCTATATCTAGAATCTTCTAAAAAAAATCCACAAAAAAATCTACTAGAACTAATAGGCCAGTTCAGCAATGTGGTGGAGTACAAGATTAATATGCAAAAATCAATATCATTTCTATATTCTACTGATGTGCAATCTGAGGAGGAAATGAGAAAAAAATTCCACTTATATTCAGAAATAAAACAATCAAATATTTAGGAATAAACTTAACCAAGGACACAAAGGACCTGTATTCAGAAAACTACAAAACATTGCTGAAATAAACTGAAGAAGATTTAAATAAATTGAAGGACATTACGTCGTCATGGACTGGAAGACTGAATATTGTTAAGATGTCAATTCTGCCCAAACTGACTTATAGATTCAGTGCAATCCCAATAAAAATTCCAAAAGCCTTTTTTGAAGAAATGGAAAAACTTATTATCACATTTATTTGGAAGGCTACAGGGTTCGAATGCCAAAAAGTTCTTTAACAAAGAATGAAGTTTGAGAACTCTCACTCTCGGACTTCAAAGCACATAAATGAGCTACAGTGGTAAAAGCAGAATGGTGCTCTCATGAAAACAGACATATTGGCCATTAAAATCAAATTGAGAACTCAGAAAAAGATCCTCACATCTACAACGAAGCGAGTTTTGTCAAGGCTGTCAAGCCCTCCCAGCTGGGCCATAACAGTTTATTCAATAAAACGTGCTGGGAGAATTGGATATCCATATTCAAAAGAAAGAAAAGGGACCCTTATCTAACACCATATACAAAAATTAATTCAAAATAGATCAAGGACTTAAATATAAAAGCAACAACTATAAAAATCCTGGAAGAAAATGTAAGGAAATGTCTTCAAGATTTTGTAGTAGACCTTAGTTTCTTAAACCTTACACCCAAAGTCGAGCAACAAAAGAAAAAAACAGACAAATGGGGCCTTCTCATAATTAAACACTTTTGCACCTCAAAGGACTTTGTCAAAAGGTGAAAAGGAAGCCAACTCAATGGGAGAAAATATTTTCCAATGACATATCTGATAAGGGGTTAATATCCATGATATACAAAGCAATGATACAAACTCAACAATTTAAAGACAAAATACCTGATTCATAAAAGTGCAAAAGATGTGAAAAGACAGTTGTCCCAAGAAGAAATACAAATGGCAAAGAAACACTTGAAAAAAATGTTCAACATCACTAGCGATTAGGGAAATGAAAAACAAAACTACAATGAGATATCATTTCACAACTATTAGACAGGCTGCTAATAAAAAGTCAGAAAACTCTACACATGTCTCTTCTGTCCTTTTTATTTGAACATGTAGTTGGTGCTGGGGTGGGTAGGTGTATGTCCAAGAGACTTGAATCTCTGGGCTGTCCAAATGCCAGCTGGGCCCTGAGCCTCAGCAGAGTTGCAATACCTACTCTCCAGTTCATTGAACTCACCCAGGACAACTAAGAAAGAAGTGAGGATGGACAACCAACACACTAAGGAACCTACAGAGTCTGGAACTGCAAGCAAGAGAGTTGCATCCATCAACCATATGGGATCAAAGGCCCCTCTCAATTAGAGGTGGAATGGCATCACCATCCCAGAATCCTCAAGATTGTGGAATAAAATATGGACTACAGTGGACCTACTGGTATTGTACTATAGACTTATTGTGATTCTAGCAATGGAAGAAATCATATCATGGATGTGGAGACAGTGGCCACTGGAGGTGCTAAAGGCAGGGAAAGGTAAAAAGAGGTATATATATGGGGGCATTTTCAGGACTTGGAATTGTCCTGAATGACATTGCACTGACAGATACAGGCCATTATATACCCTGCCATAACCTACAGAATTGAGTGGGAGAGAGTGTAATCTACAATGTAAAGTATAATCTATGCTTAGTGGCAATGCTACAAAATGTGTTCATCCATTGCAATGAATGTACCACACTAATGAAAGAAGGTGTTAATGTGTAAATATTTATTAAAAATATTTAAAACATATTGAGGGCTTAACATACTGGTCTGTTTTCTTTTATTAAGCATTGCCTATGTACTCAAGAGATTTTTGCCACTCCATTTGAGAATGCAACAGGACTCCCCAGTATGGGAATTTAATATTTTCTTGTTTATTGTGTGTGTCTCCACCCACTGAGATAACATCCTATGACAAGAACACATTCATATTCCATAGAAGCATGGCCCAGGTGCACACTTTCCCACATACACCCCCAACTCTGAGTTCACCTGTTCCTTTCTCCAGCTCTATCCCCAGTTCCATGGATAATCCAATCAAAACTCCCCACTCTACTCACCCTCACATATCAGCAGCATCAACCTCACTCAACATGCACCACCATCACCCCTATCTAACTTATCATAGATTTTGCCATTTTGTGCATCAGCTCACCACACTCTAAGCCACTTGTCTCCTGCTAACAGAGCTTCTGGACTCTAGCTCTGTAAGTCTGCTCAATATGCTTAGTTCACATCTGTGAGGTCATGCAATATTTTTCCTTTAGTTACTGGCTTATTTTATTCAACATGAGGTTTTCAAGATTCATCGATGTTGCGTGTGTTAATACTTCAGCCCTTTTTACAGCTAAGTAATATTCCATTGTATGTAAATACCACATTTTGTTTATCAATTCATCTGTTGATGGGCACTTGGGTTACTTCCAACATTTGGCAATAGCTAATAATGCCACTATGATCATTGTTGTGCATGCATCTCTTCCTGTTCCTGTTTTCAATTCTTCTGGGTATACATCTCCTGGTGGGATTGCTGGATCATATGGCACCTCTGTTTTTAATAGCCACCAGTATTATAGGTGTGAGATGATGTCTTATTGCAGTTAGGATTTGCATTAACCAAAAAGCTAGTGATGTTGAGCATCTTTTCATATGCTTTTTGACCATTTGTATTTCTTCTTTGGAAAACTTTCTATACAAATCTCTTGCCCATTTTTTAAGTGGGTTGATTGTATTTTTATTTATTTTATTTCTTTATATATGCAAGATATTAGGCCCTTATCATGTAAGTGTTTCCCAAATGTTTTTCTCCCTTTGAGTAAGCTATCTTTTCATTTTCTTGATAAATTCCCTTTAAAGCACAAAAGTTTTTAATTTTGAGGAGGTCCCATTTATCTATTTTTTCTTACACTGATCACCCTTTGAGTGTAAAGTTTATGAAACCATTTCCTATTACAAGATCTCATCAATTCTTCCCTATATTATCTTCTAGAGGTTTTATGTTCTTGGCTCTTATATTTAGGTCTTTGATCCATCTTAAGTAAATTTTTATATAGGGCATGAGATGGTGATCCTCTCTCATTCTTTTAGATATGGCTATCCAGTTCTCCCAGCATCATTTGCTGAAGAGGACATTATCTCCCAGTTAAGTGGGCTTAGTGCCCTTGTCAAGTGTCAGTTGACTGTGTATGTAGAGATCAATATCAGAACTTTCAATTAGGTTACATTGGTCAGTATGTCTATCCTTGTGCCAATACTATGTAATTTTTACCACTGTAGCTTTGAACTATGCTTTAAAGACTGATAGCATGATTCCCTCAGTTTAGTTTTCTTTTTCAAAGTATTTTATTCAAGACCCCTTGTCCTTCCAAATAAATTTCCTAATTGGCTTTTCCAATTCAGTAAAAGAGGCTGTTGTAATTTTCATTGTGATTGTGTTAAACCTTTAAATCAATTTGAATAGGACAGACATCTTAATGATATTTACTCTTCCAATCCATGAGCATGGAATATTCTTCCAATTTAGATCTTCTTTGATTTCTTTTAAAAATGTTGTGAATTTTTTTGTGAATCTTTACACCTTTAGTTAAGTTTATTCCTAGTTATCAATTCTCTTAGCTACTATAGTAAATGGAATTTTTTCTTGATTTCCTCCTCAGATTGCTCATTTTTGGTGTACAGAAATGCTACTGAAATTTGTGTGTTGATTTTATAACCTGCCACTTTACTGGACTTATCACCTCTAGAAGCTTTTTTGTAGATTTTTCAGGGCTTTCTATGTATAGTGTCATGTCTTCTGCAAATTGTGGAATTTTTACTTCTTATTTTCCAATTTGGATGCCTTTTATTTCTTTTTCTTGCCAAAGTGCTTGGCAAGTATTAAATAAATAAAAGTGGTGACAGTGGGCATCCTTTTCTTTTTACAGATCTTAGAGTGAAAACTTATAGCATTTCACAACTGAATATGTTGTTAGCTGTTGGTTTTTTAAAATATATCCATCATGTTGAGGATGTTTTTTTCTATTGAGATCTTTTGAAGAGTTTTTATCAAGAAAGTATGCTATATTATATCAAATTTATTTTCTGCAACAATAGAGATGATCACGTGATTTTTTTTCTCTTTCAATCTGTTACTGTGCTGTATTACATTGATTTTATGTTGAACCATCCTTGCATACCTGGGATAAAACCCACTAGATCAGGGCACATAAATCTTTGATGTGTGGTTTAATATGATTATCAAGTATTTTGTTGAGGATTTTATCATCTAAGTTCATTAGAGAGATTGGTCTGTTGTTTTATTGTGGCATCTTTTTGTGGCTTTCATATTACAGTGGTGTCATACAACTTGTTAGGCAATAGTCTTTTCACTTCTATTTTTCTTTGGAAAAGTTTAAGCAGGATTTGTGTTAGTTCTTTCTGGGATGTTTGGTATAATTTACCTGTGAAGCCATCTAGTCCTGAGGTGTTCTTAGTTGGGAGATTTTTTTTTTAACTTTATTTTGTACATTTAATAATTGAAAACATAAACAATTAAAAACTAAAATGTAAACACATGAATAAATATATACATTTTTCAATTAAATGTAATGGATACATGTAAATTTTTTTCTTTTTTTGAATCAAACAATATATTACACAATATATTTGGTTCATAGTAATGCATTCATACAGTATTTGTCCTTTTGTGTCTGGCTTGCTTCACTCAACAAATTCAATGTCATTACTTGTGATTGGCCTGTTGAGTTCATCAACTTCTTTTTTCAATGTACATTGCTAGAAATTTGTCCATTTCGTCTAATTTATCCATCTTGTTGACATGCAAATTTTCAAAGTATCCTCTTATGATAGTTTATATTTCTGAGGGATCAGTGGTGATATCCCCTCTTTCATTTATTTTATTTTATTTAGTTGCATTTTCTCTCTTTTTTTCATTGTTAGTCTAGCTAAGGGTTTGTCAATTTTTTTAACCTTCTCAAAGAAACAGCTTTTGGTCATGCTAATTTTTTCTAGTGTTTTTTTCCCTTAATTTTATTTATTTATGCTCTAATCTTTATTTCCTTCTTCCTGTTTCCTTTGGAATAGTTTATTGTTTTTTTCTAGTTCCTCCAGGGGCGGAGGTAAGTCTTTAATTTTAGCTCACTCTTCTTTTTTTATATAAGCATTTATGTCTATAAATTCCTGCCCTTCAGTACAACCTTTGCTGCATCCCATAGGTTCTGCTATGTTGTGTTCTCATCTTCATTTGGCTCAAGGTAGTTACTAATTTCATTTGCAATTTCCCCTTGCCAGTGATTGTCTAAATATGTTTTGTTATATTGATATATTTGTACCTATTCTGGTTCTCTGCCAGTTATTAAGTTCCAGCTCCATTCTGTTGTGGTCAGAGAAATTACTTTGTATAATTTCAATCTTTCTAAATTCCATGAGAGTTGTTTGTGGTCTATCCTGGAGAATGACCCATGTTCTCTTTGGAAGAATGTATATCCTGCTGTATTTGGATGTAATGTTCTCTATATGTCTGTTAGGTCTAATGTTCTGACATTTTATTCAAGGTCTCTGTTTCTTTATTAAACCCCTGTCTAGATGTTCTGTCTAATGGTTATAATGGTATATTGAAGTCCCCCACTCTAATTGTAGAGTCATTTATTTCTCCTGTTATTTTTCCAGTGTTTGCCTCATAAACTTTGGTGCATGCTTGTTAAAGGCATAAATGTTTATGATTGCTCATTCTTTTTGATAGAGTGCCCCTTTTATTAATACATAGTGTCCTTCTTTTTGTCTTACAATAGTTTTGCATTTAAAATCTATTTTGTCTGCACTTTTATGGTTATTGTTTGCATATAAAATCATTTTCCAACCATTCACTTGCAACCTTCTGGCATCCCTGGGTATAAGGTGATTTTCTTAGACAGCATATAGATGGGTCATATTTCCTTATCCATTCTGCCAATCTGTTACTTTTGATTGGAGAGTTTAATCCATTAACATTCAATGTTATTGCTGTCAAGGCAATACATACATTAGGCATTTTTGCTTTACTTTTATATATGTCACATTATATCCTTTTATCTTTTTAGTTATTCTTACTAATAATCTTCCTTTCTACACTCTACTCTTGTTTTTTTCCCTTCGACCTGCAGAACTCCCTTTAATAGTTCTTGAAGGGAAGATTTATTGTTGACAAACTGTGTTAATTTCTGTTTATCTGTGAATATTTTGGTCTTTCCATTATTTTTGAAATCTAGCTTTGCTGGATACAGAATTCTTGATTAGATTTTTTTTTTCTTTTAGCACCTTAAATTGTCATACCTCTGCCTTCTCTCCTCCTCATTTCAGATGATAAGTCAGTACTTAACCTTATCAAGCTTTCCTTGTATGTGATGGATCTCTTTTCTCTTGCTACATTCATTATTCTCCTTTGTTTTGCGGGTTTGACCATGTGATAAGTACATGTCTTGATGTAGGCCTGTTAGTGTTTATATTGTTTGGAATGCACTGCACTTCCTGGACATGTACATCCATGTCCCTCAAAACAGTTAGGAAGTTTTCAGCTATTATTTCTTACAACCCTTTCTGTCCCCTTTCCCTTCTCTTCTCCCTCTGGAATGCCTATAATGTGTGTGTTTGTGTGTTTCATGTCATTCACTTCCCTGACTCCCTGTTGAATTTTTTCTATCTTTTTATTCATCTGATCTAATATCTGTATGATTTCCAAATTATTATCTTCAACATCCATAATGTTTTCCTTTGCCTTTTCCTCTGCTATGTGCTTCAAATGTATTTTTAATTTCTTGCATTGTCCCTTTCACACCATCAGATCTCTTATCTTTTTATGGGTGTTTATGGTTTATTATGTGTGTTACCCCAGTGTCTTCTAAAAATACTTTATCACTTCCTTCACTTCAATAATTGATTCTTGATATTTGTTTGGGCATCCTTGATTAGTTGTTCCATATTCTGCATCTCCTCCTACTTTTCAGGTTGTTCATTAGACTGTGCAATATCTTCCAGTTTCTTAGTATGGCCTGTGATTTTTTGCTGGTGTCTAAGCATCTGTTAATCTTGATGAACTTATTCAGATGGTTAGCTTCTCTTTCTACTTTAGGGTTTTATTTTGTTTTGTTTTCTGTTAAGTTTCCTCTTTGACAGTTCATTCCACTTATTCTATATCCTTGTAGTTGTACATGTTCCCCCCAAAATATTTAGACAATAGAAATGATAAGAAAGAAGAGAAAACAATAGAAAAGGTAAAGATAAAGATGGAAAAGCAACCTTAAAAGAACCAGGAAAAAAACCAAATAAGTAATAATAGTGAAAAATCATAAAAAAAATAAAAAAAGATTAAAAATAAAATGTGGAATTAAAAAAGCAAGAAGGGAAAAAATTAGAATAAACTAAAAGACCAGAAAAATAAGAAGAGAAGAAAATGATGGCCAAATGAGAGAATGTGGAATGAAAGAAAAGCAACAGAAGAGGGGAAAATGAAAAAAAAATAAAGAAAGAAACAATGGTGAGAATTTTTTTGGCAAATATGTCAGGGGAGTGTTCCTGGGGACAAGCATCAAGGGTGGGAGGATATGTGGGAAAGGGTGAACCTGGGGTATGCTTCGATGGAATATGAAAATGTTCATCTTGTCACATGGTGTTATCTCAGTCAGTGGAGACCCACACAATAAAAATGAAAATATTGAACTTCCATCCTGGGGAGTTCTGTTATGTTCTCAAACAGAAGGGCAAGAGTCTCTAAAGAACAATGGCATTCCCTAATAAAAGAAGACAGACCCATGTATCAAGACTTCAAGATTAATTTATATATCTATGGGCCTTATTCTTCAAAATTTGAAACTTAGTGGTTATCATGGGTTCCAAGGGGAAGGGAGGGAAGAATGGATGGAGCATGGGACATTTTTAGGGCATTGGAATTGCTCTGCATGATCTCACAATTAAGGATACAGGCCATAATGCATTTTGTTAGAACCTATAGAAGTGTATGGTGCAGAATGTAAACCACTGATCATGGTCAGTGACAATGCATCAATATTAGTTGAACAATTGTAACAAATGTACCATACTCATGTAAGATGTTATGAATGAAGGAAAACAGGGAATACCCTGTTGTCGGGCAGGATGGTGGGGGCGCCGGGTGGTAGTTGGCATCCCGGGGGCCTTGGCGGCAAGGGAAAGAATTATTGCGGAGATGAGGTAAGCATGCAGGGGGTTTTTTATTGAGCAAGTGCACCTCCTTTTATAAGCTAGGTAAGGGGTGGAGTCGGAGCCAGGGCGTGGAAAAGGAGGGAGTACGTGTTAGGCGGGGATTGGGCACAGTTGGTTGTTAGGGAGGGTTTGTTATCTGTCGAAGGCGGGAAGGTTTTGCGGGCGTGGGAAAGTTTCGCGGGCGTGGGAAAGTTTTGCGGGCGCGGGAAAGTTTCGCGGGCGCGGGAACAGGGTGAGCTATTTTTTCAAAGAAGGCTAAATATAGGATCAGGATAGTTTTTAGTTGTTAGTCGGCCATTTTAGCTTCACATTTTTCTGGCTGTCTCCAACATCTCCTCCTTTTTGTTTTATTTGAGCCTTATATTGTATAGCTAGTTGAGGGAAGTAGAGGCCTCATTGTGGAAGGGTGTTCGTATCTGCAAACGTGCTATTTGCGAAGGAGGGTCTGTGCCTGTCTTAGGTCAGGGCTGTACCCTATCAGTCTTACCCGTCATTGGGAAACATGGCAGCAGAAGGCCATGTCCCTGGCTTAGGTTGATTGATGGGTCAGTCCAGTTGCCCGTCATTGGCTAGCCAGCCCAATGTTTTATTGAGCATTTTGCTCAGTTAGAACGAGCCCTTGTGCTAATGAGGCGTGCTTCTCAGAGAACAGTTAGGCTGTACTCACTTTTAACCGTCTCTTGCAGTGCTTTGCCTCGCACTCAGCTGCTTAAAGGTGGGGAGGGTTGGAGGATGTTGTTATTTATGGAGGGCAGAAACAACGCAGCTATGTTTGTTGGCCAGACTTTAGCCTGCCTTACCTTATTATGAGTTAGTGGCATTGGAAAGGAGCCCGGACTAAGGGTGATGGAACAGGCGAGTGGCTGCTTAGTTTTGGAGAGCCGTGGCTATAGCGGTGGGGCTTAGGGCGAACGAAGTTCTGGAGGCGAGGTCTCGGACTGGAGAGAGCAGGAGTGGACGGCATTGTGGGTGGGTGTTTAGAGCTGGATTTGCTTGAGGGCGAGGGCAGCAGGAGGAGCCGAGGTAACAGGCGGCACAGAACTCCTGTGGGGAGAACGGGCGGAGGTGGGCCGGGAGGACGAGGGGAGGGTGCTGCGGGAGGAACGGGTGTGGAGGGGTTCCTCGGTGGTGGCGAGCCACTGGTAGTGGACCTGTACAAATGAGGTGAAAATGGCATTAACTTGATCTTTTGCGAGTTGGACGATCCTTTTGATGGCCCATGGTCCGACTGCCGGTGCAATGAGGAGAATGACTAGGGGGCCTAAAATAGGGAGAATGTAGGGGAGGAATCCTTGGAATCCCCAGGAGAGACCTCCCTCCTGGGCTTCTCTCTCCTTTTTATGTTTTTCTAGCCCGGCTCTTACTTGGGCTAAATTGTCTTGGATGAGGCCCGAGTGATTAGCATAGAAACAGCATTCTTCACCCAGGGCAGCACAGAGGCCTCCTTCTTTGAGAAAGAGGAGGTCTAGCCCTCTGCGGTTTTGAAGGACTACTTCGGAGAGGGATGTAAGAGATTTTTCTAGGTGGTTAATGGCTGTTTCGAGACGGGCGATATCTTCGTCAACGGCTGACCTGAGCGAGGAAAAGGCATTATTGTGTAAGGTTAGGGCTGCAATTCCAGTGCCAGCTCCTGCAAGACCTAAAAGTGTGGCAATTGTAATGACGGTGATAGGTTCCCTTTTTTGAATGTAGGTTGGTAGGAGATGGCGCTGCCAGGAGTCAAAAAAGTGGTTATTGCTATGGTATATAATGCGGGGGAGCAGAACAGCAAGTACGCAGGTTTTGTTGGTGGAATTGATGGTGCGAACATTGAGGCATGGGGTAAGGCCTGTGGAGAAACAGATCCATTGTGTGTATTTGGGGTTAAGAGAAATTTTGCAGTTGCATCAGGGGTGGTTGTATGATTGCAGAGGGTTTTTATGGAGGGAATAACAGTGCCTCCGATTTTCGTGATACAGAGCCCGCTTCGAGAGACAGACTGGATTGTTAGTCCTATTTGGGTTTGGTTCCAGTTGCAAGACGCAGGAGCGTCTTCTGAAGAGGGTTGATAGGAGGCGTTAGTGACTATAGCCTCGTAGTAAGGCATTAAGGAGGAGAGGCACAGCCAACAGCTAGCGGTAAGGTTGGGATTGGAGGAATTAAGAGCGGAAAAGGAGGCGGTAACTAGGGACAGAAGCAGGTTGTGTATTCGTAATGGAAGAGATGGGGTAAGAGGGGCAGCGCTGGAGTTAGAAGACTGATTGCTAGGGAATGTAAGAACAGGGGGAGGGTTGAGGATTGGGTTGGGGCCAACGGGAGTTGGAACAGCGGGGGTGGTGGCCTTCTTTTGGATTATGAACAGGCCGCCGTAATCATAGCCTTCCATGTATAACCGAAGGCCGTATGTACGGCCCCTTAGCCAGGCAGTGTTGGAAGGGTCTTTAACAGTGAGGACAATTATATCCCATTGGGAGCTACTTGCAGTTTTGAAGGTAAGGTAGGAGTCCCGATTTGGAGCAGCACTCCAGCCGTAGGCCATGGTTTTGCAGCCCCAGGAGGGGCAATAGAAGTGCGTGGTGTCGCGGCAGTTTCTGGCGGAGGAAGGGCAGATATAAAAACCAAAGATATGGAGGCCTTTAGGGAGGAATAAAAGGACGTCACTTTGAAGAAGGCATTTTCCAGGGTAGCCTATAAGGCTACAAATATTCACTTCAAAGGACGGGGCTTGGGCAGTAACATTGTATTTCAGGACTTTATCATTGGCCATAACCTTAACTGTCCAATTGAAGGGTTGGGGAGACGAGTTAGAGAGGACAGGTGTTGTGGCTGCGGAAAGAAAGAGGATTGTTAGGACTACCAGGTTGATGGGTTGGTTAAGCTGAAGGGGAGTTTGTGCGCGGACTCTGCGATAGAGATTGAGTAGTACTTGAGGAGTTGGGTTGTTCAGTATAACACGCGTCATCTGGTAGGTTAGGTGCCTCAGCTGTTGGCATTCCCTTCTCGTTAGGCGCTTGGTCTGCGGTGGCGGGTCGGGTGTTTCATCCCGGGATCCAGATGGGTTGGGGAGCATCGTCTGGGAAAACACAAGCAAAACCTCTACCTTGGCACAGGAGGGGGTGAGGTCCTTGCCACTTGTTGGCTTCAGGATCCTTCCAGTATACCAGTGGTAGTGGGGTGGAGAGTGAGGACGCACACCAGTGTTTATGCATGGGGGACAGTCCATTTTTGTCAAATGTGAGTAAATTGAGTTTCACTAGAACTGTAGTAAGGATCTCTTCCGGGGTGTGGTGGGGGTGCTCTTCCCTCTCTTTAAGTATTAAGGTCTTTAAGTGATGGTTAGTTTTTTCTACGATGGCTTGTCCTTGTGGATTGTAGGGGATGCCAAAATGGTGTGTGATATTGTAAAAAATGAAGAACTATGGTAAGCAGGCCCATTGTCAGTTTTAAGATCCCAGGGCACTCCCATAAGGAGGATAGCCCACCTTAGGGCTTGGATGCAGTGACATGCGTGCTCACCAGGGAGGGCAACAGCTGGAGTAAGTGTCTTTAACAACATGTACATATTTCTGTCGGCCAAAGGATGGGACATGAGTAACGTCCATTTGCCAGCACGAGTTGGGCTTTAAACCTCTAGGGTTGACACCCTGGGGTTGTAAGGGCCCAAGAGGTAAAAGGGGGGCACAGCGTCGACAGCTGCGCACTAGATGTTTGCAGAGGTCTGTGGTCAGGCCCGGAAATAAATGTTTTAGACTGGATGCTGAGAAATGGAATCTGGAGTGTAGACTTCGTGCCTGGGTGATTAGGTTTTGGTTGTGTACAGCAAGCATTAGTGTGGAGACTGCCGAATCAATTAACGCGTTGCCTTCTGGAAGTAGGCCGAATAGGCCAGTGTGACTGCGGATGTGAGTGATAAACCATGGTTGTACACGTCGTTCAGTTAGTTGTTGTAGACGTGTCAAGCTGCAATCAAGGGCCGAGTCTGATGGAAAAAATGTACTGAATGCTATTACTTTGCAGACCTGACAGGCATATGCACTGTCAGAGAAAATATTGATGGGTTCATTAGGGTATATAGAAAGGGCGAGAATGATGGCTTCTACTTCTCCTCTCTGGACAGAGCTACTGAGTTTGAGCATGCGGACGTGAGGGATATTTGAATCAATGGAGAAGGAGACAAATCCATAGCCCTTTTTTGAGGCATCAGTGAAGATAACGCGGGCATTAGGCAACGGTGCGGAGGAAGGGAAGGAGTGGTGTGATGATGCAATGTGCAGTTGTGTGAGTCCTTGCAAGATCTTGTGATTAGGGTAGTGGTTGTCTACCTGTCCTGTGTAACTTGTAAGAAGTATTTGGAAATCTGCGTTAGATTGGGCAAGTAAATTGGTCTGGCTTTTGGAAAAGGGCCAAATGATGGTATCGGGCTCTGTTCCATATACTTGGACACTAAGGCGCACTAAGGTTTGCGCTAGCTGAACAACCGCAGGTACTAAAGGAAATATTTTGGAATTGCGGGATTTAGCTAGATGTGACCACAGCAAAGGTCCTTCTTGCCACAAAGCTCCTGTGGGGGTTCCCTTAGTTAAAAGAACTAGGGCTTGTTTGGGCTTTGTAGGGACATATCGCTTGTTTGCTACCCCATTTATTTGTTGAGAGACTTTATTGACAACTGCCTTTGCTGCAGGGGTGATTTTTAAAATTCTAGTGGCTGCCACAGCTATGCTACCTTTTGTTTCTAGTAGTTTGAAGAGGGGCTGTAGCTCCGCTGTGGTAATAGGGAGAGCGGGCCTCTTATCCAATTAATCTGTCCGCATAAGGTCTGCAGTTCCGTCAAGGTCATTTTATTAGGGCAGTGGATTTGTAAAGGAATGGGCTGAATTTGTTCAGTTATTTTGTAGCCCAGAAATGTAAAAGGAGCATGTTGTTGTACCTTATCTGGATTAACTGTTAGCCCAATGAGTTTGAGGTTGTGAATTAATTCCTGAAAGCCCTCGGATAGAGTTTGAGCATTTTCATGGGCTAGGAGAACATCATCCATATAATAAAGGACAAAGAACCTGTGTCTGAGAGGCTGAATTGCGAAGTTGACATAGATCTGGCAAATAGCAGGGCTGTTTTTCATGCCCTGTGGGAGTACTTTCCACTGATAGCGTTCATTGGCCCCTTGGTGGTTAATCTGGGGAACTAAGAACGCGAATTTTTCCTTGTCTGTGTCATGCAAGGGAATGGAGAAGAAGCAATCTTTTATATCCAGTACGACCAGGGAGTAATCCAAGGGCACTGCGGATGGATGAGGGAGGCCTGGCTGGGGTGAACCCATGGGTTTGATGTGGGCATTTATTGCTCTCAAGTCATGGAGAAGACGGAAGGTATTTTTACCCCTTTTTTGAATTACAAAAACAGGGGAGTTCCAAGGGCTGTAACTTTTTTCTATGTGCCCAAGTTGTAACTGCTCTTTTACTAATTCATGTAATGCTGTTAATTTATGGGACGGTAGGGGCCATTGCTCAACCCAGACAGGTTCCTCTGTGTCCCAGATAAGAGGAATGGGCGTAGGTGGAGTTAATCGAGCAACGGCCTGTATGTTTGGGGGGAACGCCTTGGAGGTGGGCCAGTGACTTGAACAAGGGAGATAGGGCAGGCAGCAGGGTTATCACTGCTGCCAGAGGAGAGGGTTGCTCCCATTTGCTCTAATATGTCTCTGCCCCATAGGATGGTGGTAAGGTGGGGGACGAAGAGAGGACAAAAAACACCAGAGTGTCCCTCCTCGTCCTGCCACGGGATGAGGAGGGTGGACTGGAGAGAAGCTCCCTTTGCAGTGGCACCATCAATGACCGGACCCTGTTCAGTAGGTGTTATATGGGCATAGGATTCGGGAAAACAGGACACCTCTGCCCCAGTATCGAGAACTCCTGTATACCATTCGTCTTTGATCTTTAATGTTAAGGCGGGGCGATTTTGGAGGACAGGAATGGTCCATTTTATGGCCTTGGAGGCCGGGTCTCTTGGGAGCGGGGCTGAGACTTGCCCCCTGTGGAGTTTAAAGGCTTGCCACTTATATCGGATGTAGAGCGGCAATCTTTTGCCCAGTGATATCCCTTTTTACATTTTGGGCACAGAGTGGGTGGCCTGGATGGCCTTTTGGGCGCTGATGGTTTGCCAGGAAGTATAAAGCCTTTGCTAGGGCAAGGGCATTCACGGGCAAAGTGTCCCTGTTCTCCACAGTGAAAGCATGGTCCTGCAGCCAAGACTAAGGCAGAGGCGAGACTAGTGGCCAGAGTATGGGACGTTTGGTCGAGGTCTTTACAGGCTAGGATCCAGTCATGGATAGTACCCTGTCTTTTGGAGGCGATGGCTTGTCTACAGACTGCAATACCCTATATTTTCTATGTGGATTTTCTGTAACCTAAAGCTTCCTTGAAATTAAAGTGAAAAATATAAGACACTGGGGGGAACACACACACACACACACACACACACACGAGAAAAAAGAAGAGAAAAATAAAAGAAAACCAAATAGGCTTCCCTCTCAGGCCAATAGCAACTGTCTCAGGCTGCCAGTGCTCATCAATCACCTTGCAGTCTATCCTCCCCAGGTAAGGTGCCTGGGTATAGAGAAAAGAATAAGGAATAAAAATTTTAAAAATAAAAAATCAAACAACATAAAAAGAAAACAGTCTACGTTCCCTGTGTGAGACTGCTTTTCCTTCAGTTCCTGCTCCCTACAGCTCCTGAGGTGCCTCTCATCACACCCTCATCACTCAGACCAGTTAGGCTTTTAGTTTTTTAGGTGTTGCAGGGAAATGAACCTGGGACCTTATGTATGTGAAGCAGGATTTTAACCACTGAGCTACACCCACTCCAGCAGTTAGGTGAGGCTTCTGAAGGCTTCTGAAGGCTTATCATCTGCCTTTTGCTGCCCTCTTTTCCCTCAGGCAGTTAAGAATCTGGTGTTTTGCCAGTTGCCTCTCTAGGCTTCCCACTCTCCAGAGCTGTAAGATGCCTATCAGCCACCCCTTCACTGACTCAGTTCCTTTCTCTCACAGGGTGAGTGGGTGTGGCAGCCTGCCTGATCAGTTCCCCCTTCCCTTCTCCCTGAAGCTGCTTCAACACAAGCTCCATTTTCTTATTTTTTTCTGGCCCACCTGCCTAATTTCCCTTCCCACTACAGCTCTCTCCCCCTGAGTTGGCTGGATGCCTGTCATCCACACCTGTTTTTTCCCATAACCCCACCAACTCAAGAGCCTACTGGGTACAACAGACTCCCCTGCTCACCTGTGGAACAAGGGACTTTCCTTACTCTAGGAGCCAGCTGCTGAGTGGTAGTCTTCCAGCAAGTCACTTCCCTGGCTTCCCACACACTCTGAGTTGGCTTGAGTGCCCTATCTCGTATGGGTTCCCTTTCCCCCCAATTAACTGGATAACCCTCTCTAGCTGCCCTGTCCAATTGCCTTCTGCCTGTCTTCCTGCAAGTTCTGGAGGAGGATTGCAGTCTGTCATTCCACACTCCACCATCTTGGAGGTCCTGTAATATTTTTTTCCAACTTTATTGATACATATTAATAAAGCATAAATCCATCCAAAGAGAACAATTAATGGGATTCAGTGTAATCACATGCTTGTGCATTCATCACCCCAATCACTAGGTGCTTCTGTCTGCCATTGCCTCAATTTTCAACACAGCAACCAGAGCAGTTCACTTCATATAGACTTTTCCACACATGTGCTGAAAGCCCTCAACTGTTCTTCATTCTCATTCATTCTGAAAGTCATGTCATGCTGTGACCTCTGAATCTATGCTTTTGCCACATCCCTCCCTTTCACCCTCCACTCTGGTCTCAGGGTGCTGTTGAAGCCCTCCTGGTCATTTTCTCCCCACAGCAGCTTTGCACCTGCTCTCCCATTGTCAGGAATGATCTCCCTAAAGTTTTCATGCCTGATCCTTCATTTCTGTAAAGTTTCTCTTAAATATCAATTTTCATTGAGGAGATCATGGCCCATCTGAATAAAAATACCCCTTACCATACTGTATACTTTCAACCCTCTGGATCTATAGATTTTTTTTTTTTTATCTTCAGGACTTATTATTAGATCTCACAGTATGCAGAGTGATTATCTATCTAACTTTTCCAGAAGTTACTGAGATAGCAAGTGTTGAGTGAGAAGTAAGGGAGTTATGAGTTGGTGAGTGAGGGGGAGAAGTGAGAAATGGACTGGAGAGCTGTTTGACAGAGATGATCCAAATGTGATTGAGAAAATGTTGAGCAGTTCCTGAGAGTGAATAAAGAGATATTAGTGAGTAATTTTTAAAAATAAATGTTTGAAAGAAAAGATATGATGCTGAAGAGGAGTTGAGCAAAGATTTGGGGATGACAGAAAGGTGAACTCCAGTGATATTTGATACATATGTTTATTAGTCAGCCAAAAGGGTGCTGATGCAAAATACCAGAAATGTGTTGGCTTTTATAGAGGGTATTTATTTGGGGTAGAAGATTAAAGTTACCAGGCCATAAAGCACATGTTACTACCCTCACCAAAGTCTGTTGCCACATGTTGGAGAAAGATGGCTGCTGCTGTTCAGCCTTTTTCTTCCTTTTAAAGCTCTGTTGTCCCAGTTTCTTCCAACATCAGCTGTAGCTAATCAGGCTCTCTAGGCTTTGTCTTTCTCCCCAGGGCTCAACTTTCTCTGGGTTCAGGCTTGCTTCTCCCCACAAGGTCAGCTGAAGACTATCAGGTGAATGTCTTGTCTCTCCTCCCGGGGCCACTGCCATATCTGTGGAGCTGTCTCTATTCCTATGTGTTCTTCTTCCATGTGTTTATTTCCCAGGCTCCAGCTCAAAACTCCAGTATCATAACCCCAACCTCCCTTCTCTGTGATGCAGTTTCTCTGTGAGTCCCTTCCCACCAAGGGGATAGGGATGCAACATCCTACTGATGTGGCACAATCAAAGCCTTAATCATTATTTAATCAAGTAAAAGTGAAACATCTGAATCCAATATAATCTAATATGCCTAGTGGGAAAGACCAGTTTACAAACAATCCAATATCTATTTTTGGAATTCATAAACAATATCAAACTGCCACAATATGCAAGAGATATAGTCAGCTGACAGCATTAGATCATGGAGAATATATAATGTAAGGTGATGTTGAAAGGGCTGTGACAGAACTGAGAGGTATGGGGGGATGACTGAGGATTTGAAGGATTTGACTCAGAGTCAAGACCCAACCTGAAAAGGTGATAGAGAAATGGTATTGATATAGAGATGGCACTGGGATTAGAGAGATTTTGTTAAATGAGTTGGGATGGGGATTTTTGTTACAAAGATATGACTGAAGTATATTAAAGATATGTTTATGATAGATGAAAAATGGAAATATTGATGGGTGATTGAAAGATTATTGGGGGATATGAATGACACTGAGTTGGGAAAAGAAGTAATTTATTATAGAGAAATGATGATGATATCATGGAAGAAAATACAAGGATGATAGAGAGGTTGAGAGCATTTGGGAGGGGTTAATGAGTGAAAATTTATTGATTATAGAAATATGACAGTTTTGTTAAATGGGACAAGATATGATAGTGAGAGTGCAAATTTTTAATATAATAAAAAATAACACAGACATTATATCACAAAGTTATAGAGAACACTGAAAGATAACAGAATTAGGAAAGAGTATTTTGGGAGACTTAAAGGGATTGTCAAATGGAAAGAGAAAGAGGACAGAGTGATGACAGAATCACCTCAGAAAAAGATTCAGTGAAAAGGGTAAACTACTGAGGAAGAGAGGTATTTGCAGTGATAGAAAGCTGAGTTAGTATTAAGAGTGTTTGGAGGAGGAGCTTAATGAGCAGTAAATTTAGGGAATGTAGTTGATAAGATTGGTTGAGAGACAATAGA
The DNA here is from genome assembly GCA_026826555.1 of Tolypeutes matacus. NCBI lineage: Eukaryota > Metazoa > Chordata > Mammalia > Cingulata > Chlamyphoridae > Tolypeutes > Tolypeutes matacus. The sequence continues at coordinate 159,584 of JAKSZT010024263.1, read as the reverse complement.
GAGATGGTTGGAGATGATTGATCATTTATGGGAAAATTAATTGTGATATTAATGGGAATGTAAATGCTATGCTTAACAGCTGTTATAGGAGAAAAAGAAAACTGAAAGCTGAATTTCTAGATTAAGGGAGGTTATTCATGGATATTTTCAATATGGCTGAAAGATTAATGATATTTTTAATTTATTGCCAGAGTCAATGATATGACTTGAGAATCTGTATTAATAATTTAAGAAACATAAATGTAACCTCTTTCTTTCACATCCTTCTGTTTTGTATTCTGAAAGTGGTTATAGCAGTACATAAAATGTTTATTAGACACAGGCAAAATTATTGAAATTGCATTGATTAATTGATAAAAATATATTTTTTAACAAATAAACTATATATAGTTTTTAAAGAGAACAATATCAATATATGGAAATTACTAAACAATCATAATACTTACACAGAAGACCAAACAGATATATTTTTAGAGTGAAACATATTATATGTTTTAAATTACATACCTGTTTTTGAGATGCTCCCAAACTTTAACTTTGGGTTAAATACTGAAATGGTATATCATATTTCCAGATGTAAGTTTAAAAGTCAGATGATCCTTCACATCAATACAAAATGAAAAGGTTGGGCATAGTTTAAAAAAATAACTAAAATTATTGTCTTGGACCCACCAGTGATCTGAGAGAAACCATTAAGTTGATGTGGAGACAGGTTCATCTAAAGAGACATAGCTGAGATCTGTTCACCTGAAGCAGAAGTCACCAGAGCCATAGACTGGCAAGAAAACTCATGTATAATTTTGCTGAAGGCCTGAGACTGAGTGAGGAAAAACATGAAAGTGTGAAACTCCTGGGTGCTACCATCTTCAGCTTACAAAACATTGTGGAATTTCTCTGCAGAACCTCACCAGATATTCAAGGTAAGGATCTAGGAGGTATGTTTTTTTATCTGGCAGAAAGGAGGAAGAGCAATCATTGAGAAATATACTCAGACCTTCCTGATTAATAAAATCAACTGTCCAGTGGGAGGGTTTTTTACAAAGGCACATTACTGCATGGGGTGAAAAACCTTCTCTGGAAATATGAAATTATTTTGTGAATCCCCAAAAGAGAAAGATTATATTTGTAAACTAATCTGTTCCTCTGGATGTGATATCCTTTGATTGTATTAAATTCATTTATGGGGGCTTTGATTATATTACCTATTATGATTCTTTCAGGGTCTATTACAATAACATATGACTCATATTGAGTCTGCACACCCTTTCTAAGTCTGATACAAATGGGCACTCACAAAGACACATAAGAAGAGAGAGCTCTATCATTTTTTGTCCTGTCATGTGACAGAAATGAGAAGGCTCTGATATAGGAGGCCAGGATACAAACAAGCCCCATGCAAGGAGAGATAGGATTATAAGATCACTTAAGCACCAAATCTCAAGAGGCTGTGTCCACAGAGCTCAAGAGGAAGAGGAAGTCCAGAGGGAAAGGAGAGAGCAGACAGGTCACCTTCAATATGTGGTAGCAGACTTTGTTGAGAAATTACCTCCTCTTATGGTACCATGAAATGGACTTTCCACAGCCTTGGATTGTAAACTTTTACCTCAAATAATTATCCTTTATAAAAGTCAACACATTTCTGAGACATTGTTGTTATTGTTGCTGGAATAATAAAGATGCTCTAAGAATGATTGGAGTGATGAATGCACAACTATGAGATTGTACCAAATACCATTGATTGTTCACTTTGGAAGGATTTATGCTTTATTAATATGTATCAAAAATTGATTTATTAAAAAATATGTCAGAGAGAAAGAAAGAGATGTAGGTTGGAAATTTTCATCTTCCTCATTAAAGACAGAGCTTCTGCATTGGAATAATAAAGCTTAAATAAAATATTTTGTTTTCTTTATTCTTAAATATTCTAAAAGTTAATTTTGTAAAGCACTGACAGTAATAATTCACTGGTTGATTATAGCATAAGTTTATGTGAAATTAATGACCATAATCTTATAAGTGACAAGGGAAGAATTGGAAATGTTTTGTTATATTTTATCCACAGTAGATGTAAAGTGGGATAGTGTTCTGTGAAGGATGAATAAAATTAATTAATTATGTGTGTTTTAAACTTTAGGAGATCAACTAAAGACAATTTAAAGAATAGTATGATTGATATGTTATGAGGAGAATTGAAATGAAAAAAAAATCCAAAGGAGGGATTATGGAGGCAACATTGAAACCTGCTCCAAACCAATATTCTAGGGAAGTCACGTGAATCTGACTTGTGAGTTTGAATAGCAAAGATAATATTTTCCCCAGAAATTCAAATAAATGAGGACACCACAGAGGTCAGAAAAAGACTGATTTCCCTGGAGGGTGGGGTGTGTGCATTTCTCTAGGCAGGAGAAGAAAACCTAAACCTTGACAGGATGTCCTTCCTTAGCATCCCTCTGCACCTGCCCTTGGGGCTGGACCCTGTGGTCAGAGTGTCCTGAGTGCCCCCTACTGGCTGTACCCACCCTGGCTTCCTCCAGTGCTGAAGCTGTTTCCAAAGAATGCACACAGCAGGAGTATTAGGATCTGAGAACTAGGATCTGACAAAATACCCTGACTCAGCCATTATTTGATTATTGTGATTTATGAAAATGGAAGTGTGGAATTACCTCATAGAACTTCCAGAAATTTTCAAAATATGATTCAAAATTATATCTTCATATTTTTTGACACTGGTTGCTGAATATTCCTGTATTGGTTAGACTTAATTTATGTTAAGTGATAGGGAAATTTTAAACAACTGGATTTTTCTCGAGTACATAGAAAGTTTTAAATGCTTTATCTTCAAAAGTGTCTGTGTTGTACCTTGGGTAGGACTGGAGAAGAAATGAGAGTGCCTGAATCAGTAGAAAGCTCTCTGATAAATCCTACAATTACTTGTAATTTGACTTTTTATCTTAACACACATTAGTGAGAATAAGAGCAGAAGTTAAAAATTATACATCTCAGTGATTTGTTGGAAGACTTTCATCATCATGGCTCCCACGAGGTCAGGAAGTAGAAAGGAGCCATCTCCCCCATGCTCCTCATTACAACCTCAGCCCCTCTGTCCATGGAAGAGCAGCCACTATCATCACATTTAGAGGCAGATCTCCACACTCTCCTTAGTGGTTCAGCAAGTTACTGTGCATCTCTAGACACTGAAATTTAGTGTTTTGTTGTTTTCTCAGTTTTCCATAGATCTTTTATATCTTACTTTGCACAGTCCTAACTTCTCTATTTTAAGGTTTTATTTAGATGAAATTCACATAACAAAATTAACCGTGTTGAAGTGTAAAATACAGTGGCATTTAGCACATTCATATGAGTGTACAATCAAATCCATCTAGTTTCAAATTATTTATATCACACCAAATGCTTAAATTAAAAAAGAAGACAGAGCTTTGATTTTCAAACACCTAACTGCACATCTGCAGTAATCTAAGAGAGTGTCCTCTATAAGCCTAAGAGAATTTCCAGATTTTAAACTAAGGACAGCCAGGTAAGCCTCACCCTAAGTTTAGAAGTATTGTCATGCATAAATTCCCAATGGTCATAGCACCAGTTTTCCTGAAATATTCCATAATTCCTTGGGCCCTCTGAATGAATGACTAATAAATAAGCATTAAATTGTTTATGGCATTGCAAAATGACTTGACAAAATGAGAACCATGGACAATACCTCAGTTAAAATATTTAATACATCCCAGTGTATACTAAAATGGGGTATTCAAGGATTGAAACGTGCTAAATAAGACTTATGAAAATTATGATAATACTAAGTGCTTCTGCATTTAACAGCACTATCTATCCTGCTCTTAAATTTAGAAAGAATTAGTGCCCCTCATGGTGGATTATTATTACCATAATGCTGTGATTCTACACATTCTGATACACATATTCAAACTTACTATAATTATTAATTTCAATCACTGCACAACTGAAAAATGCTTTGCTAATATAGATATTGGTAGTATTTTCTATTTATTCCACATTTCAACAGCCCTTCAGTTGCAATCTAATGAACTTATTGAATAGAATATCCTGTGTGTATCAGAAAATATAGAGTACAAAATGACCATGAATTAGTTGAAAATATATTTGCATATATGTTACCAGAAAAAAAAATTTTTTAAATATACATCTCTACAATGAAAACATGGAATCCTAATGGAAACTATAGACTAGAGTTAATAGTACAATTATAACATTTTTTCATAAATTGCAACAAAATAAAATAGTAATGCATGGTGTTAATAATAGGTAAAACTGGGGAATGGATGTGGCTCAAGGGGTTAAGCACCTGCCTCCCACATGGGAAGTCACAGGTTTGGTTCCCGGTGCCTCCTAGAAACAAAAACCAAAAAACAAACAACAAGCAAAAGAAAAAACAACTCAAGATAGTCAGTGAGTCAATGTGGCTCAGTGGCTGAGTACCACCTTCCCACATATAACGTTCTGGGTTCAATCCCTGGCCTGGTACCTCAAAAAAATAGGTAAAATTGTGAGTGTTTGGGGTTGCATATGGAAATGTGCACTTTATGCATGCTTTATCCATAAATATATGACTTAAATAATATATATTTATCATTATCCTTGAATAAATATACTTAGAAAATAGGGATGATATTAGATCTAAACATTGAATATTAAATATTGTGATGCTACCCAGAGGAAATTCAATGTGTACTTGTGCTGCACTTGCATGTGGTTTTATATTACCATGTTAAACTGATAGGCCCACATTTATTTGTGCTATTCAACCATTTAGTTGTGGCAGCTGCTCTTTTTCTGTTCACTTCAGAGTTCCTCTAACAGATCCCACATGAACTGGGAAGGGAATAGATTCTACTTTCAAACTCTCATTACCGCCTGTGTCTTCCCTCAGGAATAAAAGCCTTTCCTCCAGGGAATGGCACCAAAACAAGTAGCAGAGAATTCTGATGGAAGGAAAACCTTTACATCAATGGAAGGGTAGAGATGGGAAAAACAATACTCTCTCCTCAGAGGCAGTAATTCATTTTAGCTCCAGATCTGCCTCTGTGGAGAAGGGAGAGGGACACATAGACAGCAACTCCCCAGACTTAGCTTCACAAGGCCAGCTTAAGAATAAGGCTCAGTCAGGAGATCAGAGAGTGCTCCCCATAATTCAACCTCATCCATCACACTAACAACCATCAGAACACATGAGGGCAGCATTCACTCAGAGCACAAGTAACAGAGCTGAAGCAAAGCAGAGAATAAAAACAAGGTATCACTGGAGGAAACAAATATTTCTTGTGCCAGAGCAGGAAAAAATTCAAACACAGGTGTACATGGCAACAATTAACTCCAAATCAACTATTACAAGACTCACACAAACACCCACAAAAAAGGTACTGTGGAAAGTAGTGTGGTCACATATGCAGAAAAAGGGAATTATAATAAGAATAAATAATAAAGCAGAATAAAATAATACAACATTATCCGCTCTTATCCAGCACCTCTTGCATTCAACAAATAAAAAAGCAAGAGAGCAATCCAAATAGAAAATATGATAGAATTAGGTGTTATGTGATCAAAATATTGGAACTAAAATATAAAACAATTAAGTAAATCCAATTAGGATTAATATGTTAAAATCTGTAAAGGGAAAAGGTAGACAGATGACCAGTTTAGACAGGCAACATAAATAGCAATTATTAAAATGAATTAAATATAAACACAAGCAATACAAAAAAGTAACACAGTTGCAGTAATAAATAATGCCATCCTTAGGAGATTTAATACATATGTCTCAAAATAAAAAAAATAAAAAAACCAGTGAACTTAGGCCAATATAAATTATCTAATTTGAAAATCAAAGTAAAAATTAAAACTTGGAAAAAGAGAGTAGATCATCCTAGCCCTGCAGGTCAGTATCACATAGTTTAATATAGGTGCAGTTGGAACCCAAAAAGGACCAAGAATAGGGAACAAGGGAAAAGAAACACTGGATGTGATGTTGGTCAGAATTTTTCTAAACTTAGGGACACCCACCATATTATAGATTCAAGAATCTCAGATAAGCACAAGCATGATTAACACATATATACACACACACAAGAGAAAGAGAGAACTGATGGAAGAATAGATTGGTCATCAAAACCATGAGAGCAAGATGGAATGATAACTTTTGTGTGGAAAGAAACGGTAAAATAACCCATATTTCTACACCCAGTGAACACAGCCATTGAATTAGAATTGTTCACATGAACAGAAATTAGGAGAATTTATTTCCAGCATACCCACTCTTTGATAAATGCTTAAAAGTATTTTTCAGATAGAACGAATATTTTGTAAGTTAGAAATGTGAAGATATATAAACATAGTGTAAAACTTAAATAGATGGAAATGAAATTTAATAGTTTGTTTTATTAGTTTGTTTAACAGTTTTTTAGTTGCTTTATAAGTTAACCATTGAAAGTAATAGTAACAATCAGGCATTGCATGTTTATAACATATATAAAAGACATCGGATGGAAATAAGGACACAGGGGAGGAAAGGGAGGATTTGGAAATATGCTGTTATCATGTCCTTTCACACTCAGTAAGAGATTGAACATATTTAGGGAAAGAATGAGCTGATTTTAAAATGCTTGTTGTGGTCCACCGCGGCGCTGACGGCGGCGGCAGGGGTCTGTGGGTGAAGCCGGGCCTGGACAGCGGCTGGACCGAAGGCTCTCGGGCAACAGTGTCCATGAGCTCTGGGCAGGGGGCTACAGCGGCGAAGCCCGGTCCCCGGGGAGGCGGGGCTGGGACGAGCTCCCCCTCTGGGGAACAGAGGCCGGCGGGAACGACGCATTAGAAGCTGCTGAGGAGCTGGGCAGCTACCAGTACTGGCCGTGCTGGTGTCCCGCGGCATCAGCCTCTACAGCGAGGAGCAGATCCCCGTGTCCCTCAAGAACAATCCTCACATCACCCACGGCTACCGGACCTACTTGCCCTCCAAGCTGTGTATCAAAACTTTATTTTATCTAAGGAGTCATTTGCTGGGTTTCCTTCTCTTTTTTACAATGGGAATATATGACATGACATCTATGTTACGTTCAGCAACTGCTTCCAGAGAAGATTTTGTAATTTGTTCTATTTGCCTTTTTTGCTTCCAGGTGTGTATGCTTTGCTGCGTAGGCTATCATCTTTTTTTCCTACAATCGGTCAGAAAAAAACCTGTTGAAGATAGATGGCGTTAGATTATGCCAGAATCTCTATTGGAATATTGGGCTGCCATGTCTCGGGAGTGTTTTATGCATTTTATTGTAATAATTATGGGCGTCCAGTGTACTTGATCACAGTGCTTGCTATGATCCTGGCCGTGTTCTTTGCTCAGAATCATCCCAATTACCTCATGCAGCAATGGCAGAGGCTCCGTTCCATCACCTTTGGTTCTGTTTTGGGATATGGACTGATCTCTACTCTTCACTGGGTTTGGTTCAGTGGAGGAATTGGTGCTCCTATTCTACAGGACTTTGCACCCTATATAATTGTGATGTGTGTGAGTGCTCTTCTTGCTTTCCTATTCTACATTTCCAAATTTCCAGAAAAGTCCTTTCCAGGAGTTAATACCAAGAATGAATCAGAAGTATCTGCTGTATAGAGGGAAATGGAGCAGCACCAAATAGTTTTAATTTGACTGATTGAGACTATTGGGACTGCTGTGATGTGATGTTTTGCACCACAAGTTCTGTAAAGGGCACGGCACCAAAGTCATCCATTTTCAATGCATCTGCACTATGGAATGAACCATGTAGTGAATTCTGTCTTGGCTGCCCAGGCAGTACGCTATTGTGGTCAGCACGAATGCTGCTCAGACCTTGATGTGAAGAGTGCCAGGTCAGGTCTGGAGGATTTAAGAGCTTGGCCCCAAAAGGGTACAACAGATTCTCCTTGGGTTGCAGGACATTTTCCATCTTTCTTGTGAGTCAGCGCAACACTGTTCTCCTTGGAGCCTGAGATTGTTAAAAAGTTCATTGAGGTTGGTGGGCCACACTGTGGGAGATGTTTGTGTGGGATGTGGTGGGAGGTGTGGGAGGTGGGCAACATGGGAATCCCAGTGGGTTCCGTGTAATATTTTAGGTAATCTAAGCACCTCTTAAAATATATGTATATATATATATATATAAATAACATTTTTGTAAGCAAATACACATATATGCATATATATTTATATATCATTTTACAAATGTTTGTATGTATTGTGAGAATTTTGATTTTTACCCATAATAAAAAAAAAAAAATTCATTGCTACTTTGACAGTCTTGGGGGCCCACATTTTTGGGCCTACAAACTCTCTTTGGGGTGCAGTAGGTAGGCTTCAAAGTCTTTTTTCTGCTAGTTGAAGTGCCATGATGCTGCTTCCCATTACTCTTTGACATATCCTGCTATGTGGGCCTTTGGCGAGAGAACAGTTTCTGTAAGCTATGCTGTTCGACTTTTTGCTGCTGACTCCCAGTTATTTCGTCAAAGGGCACAAGCCCAGAAATGTCCTCATTGCTTTTGCTTTTACTTGTTAATGTGGGAAAGGGATGAAATGGAGTGGAGCCAAATATATCTACACTTTTGGCCCCACTGAATGGCTGTCATGTTCACTCAACTTCTTGCTAAAGGATGCATTTGTGAATATATCAAATTCTTCTTGCTCTTGTCCCACAGTAGGAAAACAGGTCTCGAGAGGGAGGTTCTTTTCATTTGCTCCTTGCTGGAGCTGTTGAGCATGCACTGCAAAGAAGGGGACCACACCAAAGATATCAAATTCCTGTTTAGGTGTCTCTACCCCAACATCAGAGGGCAGTTGGGTTGGGGTGAAAAGTGTTATGTTAGGATCTTGGATTTGTCCATTGCCTGATTTGTCTTTGCAAACAGGGCTTACATCGTTACTTTGCTTTGGCCTGCTCATTATCAGAGTCAGAAGTATGTTTTTCTTCTTCCTCATCTTCAGAAAACATAAAGAGAGGCCTATGAACCAGATTTTCTGGTTCAGTATCATCATTAAAACCTCCCTGTTGTCTCTAAAGAACTTCTTCATTCTCTTCACTGCTCTTAGAAGAAGGGGGATGTAATTCAAAATCACTTTCAGATTCATTATTCCCTTTTTGCACTTGACATTCTAGTGATGAATTCTCTGAGTTTTTCTTACCACTCTGGTGATCTTTATATACTGGAATTGGTTTTCCATTCTTGATAGAGTTTGCAGTGTTATTTTCTTGATTCCTGGATGAATGATTAAGTTTCTTTTCAGGAGAAACTTAGAATTCAAAGAAAAATTACTATAGCATTCCAAGGCATTTCAAAAGTCATTTACACCAAATATTAATATATACTAACACAAGGTATTACAAAACCCATGTACCAGTTCCCTTAGAGGGAAAAAAAATTCTGCTTCATGCATTTGTCCTTAACCAGTTAGTCATTTAGTGCAGACACATGTACTCATCTATACCTTACACAGTACCTATAGGCCTTCATTGATATAAATTTTATTTTTAACACCCAGGACTCTGAATATAGTAGGCAAGCACAATTAATGGTTGTTTCCACCTTTTGGCAATTGTGAATAATGCCACTATGAACCTTGTTATGCAAATGTCTGTTCACATCACAAGTTTCAATTCTCCTGGATAGATTCCTAGTAGAGAGTTTACTAGATCATATGACAGTTCTATATTTGGCTTTCTAAGGAACCACCAAACTGTCTTACACAGAGATTGCATCATTCTACATTCCCCAAAAGAGTAAAGGAATGTGTCTATTTCTCCACATCCTTCCAGAACTTGTTGTTTTCTGTTTTGAAAATAATGATCATTCTATTAAGTGTGAGATGATATCTGGATGTTTTGATTTGCATTTTCCCAACAGGTAATGATAGTGAATATTTTTTTCATGCCCTTTTTCTCCATTTGTATTTCCTCTTGTGAGAAATGCCTAATTAAATCTTTCACCCATTTTTAAAATGGATTGCTTGCTCTTTTAATGTTGAGTTGTCTGATCTCTTTATATAGCATGGAAATCAAATCCTTATTAGATACTTTGTTTCCAAACATTTTCTCCCATTGAGTGCACAGGCTTTTCATCTTTTTAACAAATCCTTTAAATTACAAGAGTGTTTAAGTTTGAGGAGGTCCCATTTATCCATATTTTATTTTGGTGTAAGGTTTAAGAAACCACTATCTGCCACAAGGACTTGAAGAAATTCCCTACATTTTCTTCTAGGAGCTTTATGGTTCTAGTTTATATATTTAAGTCCTTGATCTATTCTGAATTAATTTTGTATAAAATGTAAGAAAGGGGTCCTCGTTCTTTTGGATATGGATATCCATTCTTCTAGCACCAGTGGTTGAATAGACTGTTTTGCTCCAGCTGGGTGGGTTTGAGAGCCTTGTGAAAAATGACTTGGCCATAGATGTTAGGGTCTGTTTCTGAACCATCAATTTGGTTCCATTGGTCTATATGTCTCTTTTTAGTAGTAATATGCTGTTTTTACCACTGTGGCTAGGTAATATGATATAAAGTCCATAAGTGAGTGTTCTCCAATTTTGCTTTTCTTTTTAAGATGTTTATGGCTATTCTGGGCCTCTTCCCCTTCCAAATAAATTTGATAATCTTGTATTCCATGTCCTTAAAAATGACTAATAGAGATTTTATTGGGATTGCACTGAATTTATATATCAATTTGGGTAGAAATGACATCTTAACAATATTTACTCTTCAAATCTATGAACACAAAATATTCTTCCATTTATTTAGGTCTATTTATTTATTTCTTTTAGCAATGCATTGTACTTTTCTAAATTCAAATGCTTTATATCCTTGGATATGTTTATTCCTAAATATTTTGTTCTTTTATTCACTATTGTAAATGGATTTTTTTTCCCTGACATCCTCCTCAGATTGCTCAATACTAATGTATAGAAACACTACTGATTTTATTTTAGTAATCTTGTACCCTGCCACTCTGCTGAATTCATGTATTAGCTTTAGTAGCTTTGTTGTAGATTTTCAGGACTTTCTAGGATTAAGGACATATCATCTGCAATCAGCAAAAGTTCTACATCTTCCCTTATCTTCAATTTCTATCTATTGTGGTAGTTTTATCAGGATAATATGCTATATTTTGTCAAATGCCTCTTCTACAGCAAATGAAATGACCATGTGATTTTTCTTCTTTGATTTATTAATGTCATATATTATGCTGATTGATTTTCTTGTGTTGAAACACCCTTGCATTGCTGAGATAGAACCCAGTGGTTCGTGATGAATAATTCTTTTAATGTGTTGTTGAATACAATAAGTAAATATTTGTTGAGGATTTCTGCATCTGTATTCATTATGGAAATGGGTCTGTAATTTACTTTTTATAATATCTTAGGCTTTGGTATTAGAGTGATATTGGCTTCATAGAATGACTTTGGTAGCATTTCTTCTTCAATTTTTGGGGGGAGAGTTTGTGTCTGATTGGTATTAAATATTTTTGGACTGTTTGGTAGAATTCATCTGTGAATTTTGCAGAGTTGTTTACAGACTGTATCAATCTCTTTAAATGTGATTGGCTTGTTGAGGTTGTCTATTTCTTCTAAGGTCAGTGTAGTTTTTTCTTATATTCCTAAGAATTTTTCCATTTCACCTACATTGTCTAGTTTGTTGGCATACAGTTGTTCATACTATTGGCTATCCTCTTTTATTTCTCTGGGATCAGTAGTAATGCCCTCATTTTCATTTCTGATTTTATTTATTTGCATCTTCTCTTTTTTCTTTGTCATTCTAGCTAAGGGTTTATCAATTTTGTTAATCTTGAAGAAACAACTTTTAATTTTCTTAATTCTCTCTAATGTTTGTATGTTTTTCTTGATTTCATTTATTTTTGCTCTGATCTTTGTTATTTCATTCCTTCTGCTTACATTGGGAATAGTTTGCTGTTCATTTTCTTGTTCTTCAAGCCATGTAGTTAGGCCATTGATTTAAGCTCTTTCTTCTTTTTAAATTTAAGTATTGAGATCTATAAATTTCCCTCTCAGCACTGCCTTCACTATACCCCATAGGTTTTTATATGTTGTGTCCCCATTTTCATTTATCTAGAGATATGTATTGATTTTCTTGCAGTTTCCTCTTCCTTATTATTATTAAGAAAATAGGAAGTTTTATTTTTATTATTATGCATAATTGTGCAGATATGCAAATTGAAAGTGGTACTTATCACAAAATGATTGGAATCCTTCTTTGGCAGAAATAGTATTCTGAGAAGGTCCTGCCATCACTACTCCACCTTCAGTTTTTCTTTAAGACATTTTTATTTTTTAAAAGGAACTTAGATTACATAAATGTTACACAAAAAATATAGGGATTACCATATGCCACACTCCCCAAACCTCTCACACCTTCCCACATAAGCTACATCCTTCATTAATGTGGCACATCCATTGCAATTGATAAATGCATGCTGGGGCATTGCCATTGAGCATGGACCATACTTCACATTGTAGTTTGCACTCTTTCCCACACACTTCTGCAGGCTATGGGAAGATATACAATGGCATATATCTGTCAGTGCAATGTTATTCAAGATGATACCCAAGTCCCCCAAAAAAACCCGGCATTACACCTGTCCTTCCCTCCCCCTGCCCCCAGAGCCTCCAGTGGCCACTGCCTCTACATCAATGCTGTAATTTCTTCCATTTCTAGATTCACAACAAGTCTATTGTAGAATACATGTAAGTCCACTCTAGTCCATAGCTCATTACCCAATCCTGAGGATTCTGGATGGTGATGTCCACTCCACCTCAAATTGAGAGGGAAATTCAATCCCATACATCCAATTGATGGGACTCTCTTGCTTGCAGTTGTAGGATCTTTTATTTCCTTGATATAGTGATTGTCAATCTTCACCTCCTTGTTAGTTGTCCTGGGTGGATGCAATGAACTGGACAATAGGTGTTGCAGCTCTTCTGAGGCTCAGGACCCAGCTGGCACATGGACAGACCAAAGATTGAGTCTCTTAGATGTATACCTACCAACTCCAGCAGCAAGTATAGGTTCAAATAGAAGGGACAGATGAGCCATGTGTAGGGAAGCCATAACTGAGTCAAACTTTGTCGCTCTCAGGAGCACAAATTTCAAAGTAGGGCCGACTGGCAAGACACCAAATTCTGGAGCTATCTGCCCTGACCATAGGGCCTGGGCTTCTCCAGAGCCCTCAAGAGCTCCACTAATTGAGGTAGTATACACTTAGGTAGTCTATGAGATCTTGCTGAGATGTGCATAAGCATTACCTCTGGGATGACCTCTGATTCATTTTGAAGTCTCTTAGGAATATAAACTCATTTGTCTTTACCTTTTCTCCATTTTATTTGAAGTCTATTCCAGTTGCATTGCTAGTTGGTGCTTGGTGGTAATCCCTTGGTGCCAGGGAGGCTCATCTCTGGGACTCATGCCCCATGCTCGTGAGTAGTTAATGCATTTATATGCTGAGTTTGGCTTAGAGAGAGGCCACATTTGAGCAACAAGGAAGCTTTCAGGAGGCAACACTTAGGCACCCCACAACACTAGGCTAAGTTTCAATTTCAAGAGCAAAGACTCACAAGTATAGTCATCAATATCAAGGGCCCATCAATGGACCATCCTCCTTTGCCAGTCTTTGACCCTACACTTCAGGGATGGTTGCTGCTCCATTAGAAAACATGACAGAGCTCTCCAGGATGGAAATTCAATATTCTCTTGGTTAATGTGTGAATCTCAACCCACTGTGACAATGCGCAGTGAATATTTGAACACATTTATATACATTATATGTATGTCCAGGTGAATTTCTTCCCATGTATCCCTCATCACTGACACCCCTGTCCAATGATCCTCCCCAGCCCCAGTTGTAACCCTTCTGTGATCTAAAGCTTCTTTGAAAATGAAGCCAATAAAATAGCCAAATGTAATTAATAGGAAAAAGAAAAATTAATGGTATTAAATATAAGAAATAAAATACATAAAAATTTAAGAAACTACAAATAAAATAAAATTTAAAAATTGGAATATTAAAAATTGATGAAAAATATTTTTAATTTTTTTTTTGAGATTTTGCATTCCTTCACTCTAATATCTGTTGTCCTGTATATACAGTGACATTTTCATCCATTTATTCCCCAGTGTCTTCCTTTTTTTCATTTTGTGTTCATAGATGTTTTAGACACAGTAAAGACACAAACAGAATACAGAGGACTCTCATATACCCAACATCCTCCCCCTTTTGCCCCTTCCTGTATTAAGACCTTTTTATGTGTGTATGATGCATTTGTTACAACTGATATACAAATAGTGAAACATACATATTAACTATGGTCCATGGTTTACATTATGGTTTAAATTTTAGACAATACACTTTTATAAATTTTGATGCTATTTAATATGGCCTGTGTCCATCATTGCAAGAGCACGTATAACACTTCCATTGCCCAGTAAATACCACCTGTTCCACCTATTTTTTTTTTTTTTTTGGAAAAGAAGTAAACCTGTCTATATTTGCAGATGACATGATCCTTTATATAGAAAGTCTCAAAAAATTGACAACACATCTACAAGATCAAATAATTAAATTCAGTAAAATAATGGGGTACAAGATAAACATGTAAAAATAATATTGTTTTTATACAGTAGTAATGAGAAAGCTGAGTGGAAAATCAAGAACAGAATTCAATTTATCATAGCAAATAAACATTCAAGTATATAGAAATAAATTTAACAAGGGATTCAAAGACTTGTACACAGAAAACTTTAAAACATTGATAAATGGAATCAAAGAATACCTAAATAAGTGGAAAGATTTTTTGTTTTTTGTTTTTTTTCCAAATCAATTTTATTGATAAATATTATAAAACATAAATCCACCCAAAGTGTGCAATCATATAGTTGTGGATTCAACACTTCAATCACTTTTAGAGCATTTTCATTATTCCAGTAATAATAAAAAACAAATAACAAAGAAAAACTCATCAGTCCCCAATCTCTCTAGGCTTCCTCTACAATTCTGTTTCTGACCCTCTAGTTTACTTGTATTTATATTTTGTAAAAGCAGTCATATATGAAATTTCTCACAAAATGGTAATTTTTTAATATATATATTTTAAAAGATGCTTAGATTACATAAATGGTACAGAAAAATTACAGGGATTCCCATGTTCCCCACCTCCCACACCTCCCGTAACATCCCACATAAACATCTTTCATTAGTGTGGCTCATCACTGCAATGGATATACACATCCTGGGGCTTTGCCACTAAGTATGGACCATAGTTCACATGGTAGACCAAACTCTCTCCCACACAAATCTGCATGTTATATGCTGATGTAAAATGGCCTATATCTGTCATTGTAATGTCACTCAGAGTAATTCCCAAGTCCCGAAAAAGCACCTGTATTACAAATGCTTTTCCTTCCCTGCCCCAAAAGCATCTAGTGGCCACTGGTTCCACCTCACAGCTGTAATTTCTTCCATTGCTTGAATCACAATATGTCTACAACAGAATACCATTAAGTCCATTCTAGTCCATAGCTCCTCCCACAATCCTGAGGAGTTTGGGATGGTGAGGTACACTCCACCTCCAAGTGAGAGAGGGCTTATATCCTATGGATATGGTGGATGGGATTATCCTGCCTTCAGCTGCAGGCTCTCTCCATTCCCTGGGATGGCCATTCTCCATCATCATCTCCTAACCAGGTGACTTGGGTGAGTCATTGAGCTGTAGAGTAGGAGTTGAGCTCCACCAAGATTCCAGGCACAGCTGGTACATGGGCAGGCCAGAGGCTCCAGTCTCTGGAAGTACACCTACAAACTCCAGCATCACATATAGGTTTGAATAGAAGGGTCTGATGGACCATGTGCAGGGAGGACTTATTTGAGTACAACTCTGTCACTCTCAGGAGCATATATTCGAAAGTAGAGCCCACTGATAAGGCATCAATCTCTGGAGCTATTCTCCCCTTATATAGGACCGGGGTGTCTCCAGAGCCCTCAGGAACCCCTCTGTGTGGGGTGATATCCACTTTGCTGTTCTATGAGATCCTACTGAGGTATGCATAAGCGTTACCTCTCAGATGATCTCCTGACTCTCCTTGAAGTCTCTTAGCCACATGAACTCATTTGTCTTTACCTTTTCCCCCTTTCATTCAAGGTCTTTTTCCAGTCATATTGCCAATTGGCACTTGGTATTAATCACTTGTTGCCAAGGAGGCTCATCCCTGGGAGTCCTATCCCATGATGAGGGGAAGGTAATGCATTCATATGCTGAGTTTGGCTTAGAAAGAGGAAACATTTGGGCAATCATATGCTCCTGTGTCACCTGCCCCCTCTCATTCCCCAGTGTCTCACGAATTTTCATTTAATATTCAAAGAAGTTTTAGGTCACAGCAAAGTCACACACAGAATACTAGAGTCTCTGATATGCCCAGCCTCCTTCCCCTTTCCTCACCCCATATTAAAACCTTTTTTATGTGGATGGTAGCATTGTTATAACTGTTATACAGATAGTGAAACACAGCTACTAAACATTGTCAATGGTTTACAGTATAGTTTACAATTTAGAAGGTACAATTTAATAATTTTTGATGATATTTACCATATCCTATGTCCATTACTGTAAGGTAATGAAAAAAATTTCCCATGACCACTAAATAGCCCCTGTTTGATCCTTTCTGTTCCTTCCTCCCCATCCCCCTGGGGCACATGACACTCCCCTGTCTTAACTCATTGGATGACAAGATTTATAGTTACATGCAATGAGAGGTCTTGACATGCTGAGTATCCTCTCCTCTTAGGATCCACCCTTGGGCCTAAGAGACACCCACCTGTCTGTTTCTGGGTGAATTGGTCCTCCCAAAGATGGGGGACCATTTACTTCCCACTCACCATGTGGGTCTCCACTCCCCGACACAACACATTATGACAGGATGAACACTCACACACTCCCCAGAAGTCTACTCCAGATGCCCGCCTTCCTGAATGCCCCCCCAACCTACACCCTAAACTAGTGACACTACCTTGTCATACAGCCATAAGAGCATCCCCAATCCTGCACTTTCAACATCACACCCACAAATCCCATGTTCACCTGGTCCCCCTCCCATCTCTCCCCCCAGTATCATGGGTATTCTAACCTGCCCTTCCTAATCTACCCACCTGTCAACCCTGCACCACCAAACCCAGTAATATCACTACCCACCTGTCCTACCGGTCAATATGCAACTATACTCTATCACTTTACCATAGATTATGTCCATATGGGTGATGGCTCATAATCTTCTCTTCTCTTTCTCTCCCTTGTTAACCTATCTTTCAGACACTGGTTTTCAGAGACTGCTCACTTTCCTCAATTCAAATCATTGAGGTCATATATTGTTCATTCTTCAATGCCTGGCTTGCTTCACTCAACATAAGGTCTTCAAGATTCATCCATGTTATTCCATGTGTTAGCACTTTATTCCATCTTACAGCTGAGTAATAATCCATTGTATGTATGTACCACATTATGTTTATCCATTCTTCTGTTGATGGGCACTGGGGCTGATTCCACCTTTTGGCAATTGTAAACAATGCCACTATGAACATTGGTGTGCATATATCTCTTCTTGTCTTCGATTTCAATTCTTCTGGATATATACTGAGCAGTGGAATCACTGAGTCATATGGAAGATCCATTGTTAGGTTTCTGAGGAACTGCCACACTGTCCTCCACTGTGGCAGGACCATACCACAATCATACCAGTAGTGGATGAGGATTCCTATTCCTCCAGATCCTCTCCAACACTTATAGTCTGCTGTTTTTTTAATAGCTGCCATTCTGATGGGTGTAAGATGGTATCTCATTGTAGTTTTTTTTTTTTATTTATTTTTATTGTGAAAATCAAAATTCACACAATACATACAAACATTTGCAAAATGATATATAAATATATATGCATATATGTGTATTTGCTTACAAAAATGTTATATATATATATATATATATACACATATATTTTAAGAGGTGCTTAGATTATCCAAAATATTACAAGGAACCCACTGGGATTCCCATGTTGCCCACCTCCCACACCACCCACCACATCCCACACAAACATCTCCCACAAGTGTGGCCCACCACCCTCAATGAACTTACACATCCTGGAGCCTTGCCACCAACCATAGACCACAGTTCACACCGTAGACCACACTCTCTCCCACTCAGTTCTGAGTGGTGTGTGCTGATTTAAAATGGCCTACATCCGTTGCCACAACGGTACTCAGGACAACCTCTAACTCCCAAAGAAACCCCTGTATTTCAACTGCTCATCCCCTCCCTACCCCAAAAGTGTCAAGTTGCCACTGGCTCCACCTCATGGTGATTCTCATTGTAGTTTTGATTTGCATTTCCGTAACAGCTGGCAATGTCCAGCATTCTTTCATGTGCTTCTTTGCCATTTGTATTTCTTCCTTGGAGAAGAGTCTTTTCAGGTCACTTGCCCATTTTTTAAATGAGTTGTTTGTCTTTTTATTTTCAAAGTGTAGGATTTCTTTATATATGCAGGATATTAGGGTCTTATCAGATATATGGTTGCATATATTTTCTCCCATTTGGTAGGCTGCCTTTTTATTTTCTTAATAATGTTCTTTGAGGTGCAGAAGTTTTTAATTTTGAGGAGATCCCATTTATCTAATTTTTCTCTTGTTGACGTGCTTTGGGTGTGAGGTTCATGGAACCATTTCCTATTACAAGGTCCTGCAGATGCTTCCCTACATTAGCTTCCAAGGTCTTTATGGTTTTGGCTCTTATATTTAGATCTTTGATCCATCTTGAGTTGATTTTTGTATAAGGTGAGAGATAGTATTCATCTCTCATTCTTTTTTTTTATATATATATGCATATATGTGTATTAGCTTACAAAAATGTTATTTATATATATATATATATATATATATATACATATATTTTAAGAGGTGCTTAGATTACCTAAAATATTACACGGAACCCACTGGGATTCCCATGTTGCCCACCTCCCACACCTCCCACCACATCCCACACAAACATCTCCCACAGTGTGGCCCACCAACCTCAATGAACTTACACATCCTGGAGCCTTGCCACCAACCATCTCTCATTCTTTTGTTTATGTATATCCAGTTCTCCAAACATCACTTGTTAAAGAGGCTATTCTCTCCCAAATGAGTGGGCTTGGTAGCCTTGTCGAATATCAGATGACTGTATATGTGAGGAGCTATACCAGAACACTCAATTTAGTTCCATTTGGTCAATATGTCTATCCTTGTGCCAATACCTTGCAGTTTTGAACACTGTAGCTTTGTAGTATGTTTTAAAGTCAGGTAATGTGATACCTCCAACTTCAGTTTTCTTTTTCAATATGTCTTTGGCAATTCGGTGCCTCTAACCTTTCCAAATATATTTTGTAGTTAGTATTTCCAGTTCCTTAAAAAACACAGTGTTGATTTTTATTGGGATTGCATTAAATCTGTAGATTAGTTTGGGTAGGATAGACATCTTGATGATGTTTAGTCTTCCTATCCATGAACAGGGAGTATTCTTCCATTTATTTAAGTCTTCTTTGATTTCCTTTAACAGTGTTGTGTAGTTTTCTGTATATAAGTCCTTTACATTTCTAGTTAAATTTATTCCTAGGTATTTGATTCTTTTAGTTACTATTGTAAATGGTATTTTTTTCTTGATTTCCTTCTCAGATTGCTCGTTATTGGTGTACAGGAATGCTACTGATTTTTGAGCATTGATTTTATAGCCTGAAGTATTACTGAACTCCTTTATAAGTTCTAGAAGCTTTGTTGTAGATTTCTCAGGGCTTTCTACATATAGGATTGTGTCGTCTGCAAATAATGAAATTTCTACTTCTTCTTTTCCAATTTGTATGCCTTTTATATCTTTTTCTTGCCTCAGTGCTTGAGCAAGTACTTCTAAGACAATGTTAAATAGGAGTGGTGATAGTGGGCATCCTTGTCTTGTTGCCGATCTCAGAGGGAAGGCTTTTAGGATTTCACCATGGAGATGATGTTAGTTTTGCGTTTTTCATATACACCCTTTATCATATTCAGAAAGTTTCATTCTATTCCTATCTTTTGCAGTGTTTTATCAGGACAGTTTGATGTATTGTGTTGAAAGATTTTTCTGCATCTACAGAGATGATCATGTGATAATTTTCTTTCAATCTGTTCATGTGGTTTACTATACTGATTTATTTTCTTATATTGAACCACCTTTCATAACTGGGATGAAACCCACTTGGTCAAGGTGTATAATCCTTTTGATATGTTGTTGAATGTGATTAGCAAGTATTTTCTTGAGGATTTTAGCATCTAGGTTCATTAGAGAAATTTGTCTGTAATTTTCCTTTCTTGTGATATCTTTGGTTTTGGTATTAGGGTAATGTTGCAATCATAGAATGCGTTAGGCAATATTCCTTCTACTTCTATGTTTTGGAAGAGCTTAAGCAGAATTGGTGTTAGCTCTTTCTAGAATGTTTGGTAGAATTCAGCTGTGAAGCCATCTGGTTCTGGGCTCTCCTTAGTTGGGAGGTTTTTGATGATCGAGTCTATCTCTTTACTAGTAATTGGACTGTTGTGTTCATCAGTTTCTTCTTTCATAAATGTAGGCTTTTTGTGAGTTTCTAGAAACATGTCCATTTCCTGTAAATTATCATTCTTGTTGGCATATAATTTTTCAAAGTATCTCCTTATGATACTTTTTATTTCTGTGGGGTCAGTAGTGATATCCCCTTGCTCATTCCTTATTTTGTGTATTTGCATCTGTTCTCTCTTTTTCTTTGTTAGTCTGGCTAAGGGTTTGTCAATTTTATCGAACTTCTTGAAACCAGCATTTCCTTTTGTTTATTTTTTCTAGTGCTTTCTTATTCTCTTTTCATTTAGGTCTGCTCTAATCTTTGTTATTTCCTTCTTAATACTTCCTTTAGGTTTAGTTTGTTGTTGTTTTTCCAATTCCTCCAAGTGTGCAGTTAGGTCTTCAATTTTAGTCTTTCTTCTTTTTTAACATATGTGTTTATGGCTATGAACTTCCCTCTTAGGACAACTTTCATTGCATCGTATAAGTGTTGATATGTTGTGTTGTCATTTTCATTAGTTTCAACGTAGTTACTCATTTCTTTTGAGATTTCCTCCTTGATGAACTGTTTGTCTAAGAGTGTGTTGTTTAACTTCCATATCGTTCGGCCTAATCTGTTTCTCTGGCCCTTTCCAATTTCATTCCATTGTGGTCAGAAAAATTACTTTGTATAACCTCAGTCTTTCAATGATGAGAGTTGTTCTTTGGCCTAGCATGTGGTCTATCTTGGAGTATGATCCATGTGCACGCGAGAAGAATGTAAATCCTGCTGTATTGGGGTGTAGTTTTCTGTATATGACTATTAAGTCCAGGTCCTCTAATGTATTGTTCAGGGTCTTTGTTTCTATATTGATTCTCTGTCTAGATGATCTGTCTAATGATGATAATGGTGTGTTAAAGTCCCCCACTATAATTGTAGAGGCATTTATTTCTCCACTTAGTTTTTCCAGAGTTTGACTCAAGTATTTTTAGGCACCCCGATTGGGTGTATAAATGTTTATGATTGTTATCTATTCTTGAGAGAGTAGCCCTTTTATAATATATATTGTCCATCTTTGTCTCTCACAATAGTTTTGTATTTAAAGTCTATTTTGTCTGATATTAGAATAGCCTCTCCTGCCCTTTTTTGGCTATTGTTATCTTGTAAAATTGTTTTCCAGCCATTCACTTTCAGCCTCCTTGAATCTCTGCATCGAAGGTGGGTTTCTTGTAGACAGCATAGAAATGGACCATATTTCCTTATCCATTCTGCCAATCTGTGTCTCATGAGTGGTGAATTTAATCCGTTAACATTCAGTGCTATTATTTGCAACGAATTTCTTCCTTCAGCCATATTTTCTTTGGGTTCATGTACGTCATATGTTGTTTTGTTTATGTTTTTGTGTTTTTAGTTGTTTTTAATACTCTCCTCCAACTCACTCTCCCTTTTTTTTCCTTTCAACTTGTAGAACTTCCTTTAGTATTTCTTGAAGTGCAAGTTTCTTGTTGGCATACTCTCTTAATTTCTGTTTATCTGTGAATATTTTGAACTCTCCATCATTTTTGAATGCCAGTTTTGCTGGATAGAGAATTCGTGGCTGGAAGGTTTTTTCTTTTAGTACTTTGACTATGTCATAGCACTGTCTTTTTGCCTTCACGGTTTTAGATGAAAAATCAGCAAATAATCTTAGGTGGTTCTGTTGTATGTGATGGTTTTCTTTTCTTTTGGTGCCTTGAGTATTTTCTCTTTGTCTTGAGCATTGGACATTTTGACAAGTATAAGTCTTGGAGTTGGCCTGTAAGGATTTATACTGTTTTGGGTGTGTTGTGCTTCCTGGATCTTCACATCCATCTCTCTCAATAAGATTGGGAAGTTTTCAGCCATTTTCTTCAACATTCCATCTGTTCCCTTTCTCTTCTATTCTCCTTCTGGGATGCCCATAATGCATATGTTTGTTCATTTTGTGTTGTCAGTTAAATCCCTGAGTCCCTGCTAGATTTTTTCTACCTTTTTGTCTATCTGTTCTATTATCTGTTTGATTTCAGATGTATTGTCTTCCACATTACTAATTCTTTCTTCTACCTGTTCAAATTTGTTTTTATGTGAATCCAGCGTCTTTTTGATTTCTTGGATTGTACCATTGATCACCATCATATCCATTATCTTTTTATGTATGTTTACAATTTCTTCAATATGTTCTCCCAGTGTCTTCCTAATATCCTTAATCTCCTCCTTCACTACATTAAGTTGGTCCATGATATTTGTTTGGAATGCTTTGATTAGTTGTTCAGTGTTCTCCATCTCTTCCTGGTTTTTAGTTTGTTCATTAGACTGGTCCATGTCTTGTTGTTTCTCAGTGTGGTTTGTAATTTTTTGTTGCCTCTAGTCATCATCTTATCTTGATGGGTTTACTCAGTTGATTAGCTTCTCTCTCTGCTCTTGAGTTTTATTTAGCTGATGTTTCTGTGTGTGTGTGTTAAGTTTTCTCTTTGATACTTTTTCTTTTTATTTTATTTCCATGCTTCTTTTTATGTTTCCTTGAAGGTGAAAGATTAGGGCCAGAGGAATCAAAAATGTGAGAAAGGAAGAAGGATAATAGTAATATTAATAAAAGTTAGAAGAGGGGCCATATAAGACTTAGTGAAATGAATATTAGCTCATGTAAGCAGTGTAGACTAATAGGGAAAAAAGTTGATTACCTACAATGGACTGGGAAACCAAATAGAGGAATATATATATAATGATTTAGAAGGCTGGAATGATGATGAGGGAGAGAAAGAGTAAAGAAAGGGCTGAGAGGAAAAAGTTAATATATTTTTAAAAAGAAGAAGAAAACAGAATAGATAGAATAGAAATTGACACACTTAAGTTGTGGGCTAATGAAAAATTGTGGTATGTAATAACCACAACATAAAGCAGAAGGCATAAAGATGAAGGAAGGATAAGAGATAGCTTGGGACACAAAATCAATATAGACAGAGAATGGAAAATCACTGAAGAAGAAACACATCAAAGAGACAAGCTAGCAGCACCTAATTTTAAAAAATGAAAGAAAAAAGAAGGGAGGGAGGAAAGAAGAAAGAAAAGCTAGAGACAACAAATAAACAGAAAAAAACCAAACAACCACACAAGCAAGCAGTCAAACAAATCTAAGCAAGAACAGTGTTCCTTCTTGGGCCCTTGTGGAACCTCTCAGCCTGCTTATGTTTATCAATTAATTGTATTAAACTAAATTTAAAAGAAAAATTCATGTTTTGTTTTTTAAAGTGACTGTCTTTTTTTTTTTTTTCGCAAAATATGGGGCCCAAAAGAAATCCTCTTCTCGACCAGCCCCTTCACCAAGGGGACCCTAACTAGATTTGTGAAAACTAGTCAAGCACTTCCCATTTCCTGGCCTCCCCAGGGAAGCTGAAGCTCTGATGCTTGTCCATGCAGGATGATAAAATTGGCTGACTCCGACTCCTCTGGTGCCAAGCCTCAGTGTCACCTGGCTGCTGGGTAAATCAGGCTTTCTCAGTACATTCACCTCTCCCCTCAGCTGGGTGCTGCTTCCAGCTGGCTTATCTGCTCCCCAATCCTATGAGGGGGTCTGGATGACCAAATCCACAGAAAGGAAACCCCTCTCCACCTTCTGTCAGAACCTTCCCACTCTCTGAGAATGCTCGCTTTCACCGGGTTGCTGGTGGCAGGAGTTGGAGTATATCCCTGGGCAGCTGGAAAAATCAGCTTCCTCAGCAGATTCACCACTCCCTTCTGCCTAGCATTGATTCAAGCCAGCTATTTTGTTCCCTGAAGCTGCAAGGGGTCCCAGGCAGCCAAATCCACAGAAAGGAAGCCCCTCTCTACCCTTCTCCAGAACCGTACCACTCTCAGAGAACAATCCCTCTCACTGGGTTGCCGGCATGAGTCACAGGTCAAACCAGCCTTTTTCCCTGAGGGTGGGGCTCAGCCGTCTGTTTTAACCTCCACGGGCAGGGTTAAAACTCATGAATCTCTACCGAGCAATCCACACTGTAGAGCTGCCTCCAGATAGATGTCCCAAGCTTCTTGCTCCATGTACCCACAGCACAGATGCCCGGGGAGGACCCTGTCCCCAATCAGCCATCCTCACAGAAAGTGAGTCAGCAAGTGCCCTCCTAAACCTACGCCATCTTACCTCATGTTCCACCTATTCTATTCCCCCCTCTCTCTCCCCTCAGAGCCCTTGGTAACCACCTATCTCCACTCCTTGGATAACAAGATTGATAGTTACTTGTAACAACACTGAGTTCTTGACACACTGGTTTGTCTCCCACCTTAAGAACTGCCAATGCTTTTGATAGACTTCCACCTCTCTGTTTGAGAACCTATCGGTCCTCCCCAGGATGGAAG
The DNA here is from genome assembly GCA_026826555.1 of Tolypeutes matacus. Taxonomy (NCBI): domain Eukaryota; kingdom Metazoa; phylum Chordata; class Mammalia; order Cingulata; family Chlamyphoridae; genus Tolypeutes; species Tolypeutes matacus. The sequence continues at coordinate 134,588 of JAKSZT010024263.1, read as the reverse complement.
TCCAGCTCCTTCCCACTCATAATGTGGGTCTCCACCTAATGATACAACACATTATGAGAAAATGATCACTCAAACACTCCCTAGAAGACTACCCCAGGTGTGCCATGTCCCAAATAGCCCCCATCCAACACCCTAAACCAGTAATCCTTCCTTGTGAAATTGCCATAAGAGAATTCCCAACTTTGTACTTCAACAACATACCTACTGTTCACCTGATCCCTCCCTCAAAACTCCCCCCAGTTCCATGGGCCATCCTACCCACCCTCCCCACTCTGCCCACCTGTCAAACCTGCACCACCCAACCCGATAGTATCACTACCCTCCTGTCATATCCCTTCAATGCTCAACTACAGAATTTTCCACTTTGTAATAGATAGCGCCCATATGGGCCTTGGCTCACAACCTTTTTCTCCCTTTCTATTACCTGTAAACCTATCTTCCAGACAATAGCTCTCTGAATTTGCTCAATCTGCTTAACTCATATCAGTGAGGCCATGTAATATTTGTCCTTTGATGTTTGATTTGCTTCACTCAACACAAGGTCCTTGAGATTCATAAATGTTATCCTGTGTTTTAGCACTGTATTTATTCTTACAGCTGAGTAATATTCCATTGTATGTGTGTACCACGTTTTGTTTGTCCATTTATCTGTTGATGGGTATTTGGATTGATTCCAACTTTTGGCAATAATGAATAATGTTGTTATAAACATTGGTGTACATATATCTGTTCATGTCCTTGCTTTCGATTCTTCTGGGTATATACTCAGAGGTGGAATTGCTGGATCATATGGCAGTTTTATAATTAGTTTTTTGAGGAACTGCCAAACTGTCCTCTACAATGGCTGGACCATTCTACATTATCACCAGTAGTGGATGAGGGTTCCCATTCCTCCACATCCTCTCCAACACTTGTAGTCCTCTGTTTTTTTAATAGCCACCAGTCTACTGGGTGGAAGATGGTATCTCATTGTAGTTTTGACTTGCATTTCCCTAATAGCTAGTGATGTTGAGCATCTTTTCATGTGCATTTATGATATTTGTATTTCTTCCTTGGAGAAGTGTCTTTTCAAGTCACTTGCCCAATTTTTAAGTAGGTTGTTTGTTTTTTATTTTTGAAGTGTAGGATTTCTTTATATATGCTGGATATTAGTTTCTTATCACATATATGGTTACCAAGTATTTTCTCCCATTAGGAAGGCTGCCTTTTTACTTTCTTGACAACCTCCTTTGAGGTGCAAAAGTTTTTTTTTTAAAATCCCATTTATCTATTTTTCCTTTTGCTGCTCATGTTTTGAGTGTGAAGTTAATGAAATGATTTCCTATTACAAGGTCCAGTAAATGTTTCCCTATGTTATCTTCCAAAGTCTTTAAGGTCTTGGCTCATATTTAAATATTTGATCCTTCTTGAGTTGATTTTTGTACAAGGTGTGAGATGGTGTTCCTCTTTTTCTTTTAGATATGGATATCAGTTCTTCAAACACTATTTGTTGAAGAGGACTTTCTGACCCAGTTGAGTGGGCTTGGTTGCCTTGTTGAAAATCAGATGACTGTATATGTGAAGATCTATATCAGAGCTCTCAACTTGGTTCCATTGGTCAGTATCTCTATCTTTGTGCCAATACCATGCAGTTTTGACCACTGTAGCTTTGTAGAATGTTTTAAAGTCAGGTACTGTGATTCCTCTGATTTCATTTTTCTTTTTCAATATGTCTTTGCCTAATTGGGGCCTCTTGCCCTTCCAAATAAATTTCATAGATAGTTTTTCCAATTAATAAAATGCTGTGTTGATTTTTATTGGGATTGCATTAAATCTGTAGATTAATTTCTGAATAAAACCATCAAGATAAAAAGATGACCAGACAGCAACAAAAAATTACAAAGCATACAAAGAAACAGGAAGACATCTACATCTCTAATTCTTTCCTCTGCCTGTTCATATCTACAGTTATGTGTTTCCAGTGTATTTTTTATTTCTTGGATTATGCCGTTCATCACCATCACATCTGTTATCTTTTTGTGTAGGTTTACAATTTCTTCAGTATGTTCTCCCAGTGTCGTCTTAATATCCTTAATCTCTTCTTTCACTTCATTAAGTTTGCCCATGATATTTGTTTGGACAGCTTTGATTAGTTGTTCAATGTTCTGCATCTCTTCCTGATTTTTAGTTTGTTTATTGGCCTGTTTCTTAGTATGCTTTGTAATTTTTTTGTTGCTGTCTGGTCATCTTTTTATCTTGATGGTTTTATTCCGTTGATTAGCTTCTCTCTCTGCTCTAGGGTTTTATTTATTTGCTGTTTTAGCTTTGTCTCTTGAAGAGGTATTTCTGGCAATGCAATTATTGGCACTTGTACATCCTGCCAGGTGCTTCTGGTGAGCTAGCACCTCCTTGGGCAGTTGACTTTTTTTCAGGATAAGTGCATGCAGCTGGCAATTCCTTTAACTTTAACAGCAGTTTCTGGTGGGGATAGGGAGAACCATTCCCTTCTGCTTCTCCAGGGAATGGCTCACTAAATTAAGACAGAGAAGCATTGGATTCCTCTAGGTTCTCAGCTATGCTGCATAAATGAATTTAAAACCACCATTTTATTTAGGCCAGTAAAAAGAATTTATTGGGAAGTGGGGGAAAGAACAGAGTTTGCTGAGAAAGAAATGGAAGAGAAAATTGGAAATACACCAAAATTTTGGGCAGGCTTCTCTGGGCAGAGAGAGCCAGGAATATTTTTTATGTAATATTTATGTAATCTAAAGCTTCTTTAAAACTAAAAAAAAAAGTCATCTGAGCCTTATTTTCTCTCTTAGGAAAGGACACATGGATGAAATAACAAAATGTCCTCTCTACCTGCTAAGGGCCTCTTTTATGCTATTCATCACAGGACCCCCAAAGCATCCTGCACAATGACAGCTCTTCTTTTTGACTGCTCATCAAAATCAAGAAGGAAATAATTTGATGTGGCTCATCATAAATTACAAAACATTTTTATATTGCAAACATTTCAAAATAAAAAAAAGATTGTGAATATACCTACAAAACATAACAAAACAGAAAAACATGGAGCAATAGATAAATTTGTCCCTTAACTGGGTCTATCCTGTTCTGGCTAAGAAGTGAGAAGCCACATGGCTCCATCACCCTCAACAAATCAGTCCTGTAGACATCACATCTGTATCCCCATAGAAGAAAACAGTGCCTCTCCCACAGTTAAATCAGTATTTCCTACTTGAAATGAGCACACACACTTGCATCCAAGTAGATTCATCAGTTATAGAAATCTCTCCAGGAGGCAAGTCAATTTCCAAATTTTCCACCAGAATCCCCAGGATTAAACATTTTCATTTTGGAAGGAATATTTTATAAAGCACACATGGTATGGAACTAAATAATTGTGAGAAAGACATGAAAACTGTTTCCTCCTCATAGTGCTGTGCATGAGGTAATAAAAAGAATTATTTTTCCCTATAGAGTATTGGGGGAAATAAATGAGTGAGAATAGTAGGTAGGGAAAGAATCCCAGAGTTCTTAGAAAAAAAGGTCATCTGGGAGAAGTGACTTCATGCAGCTGTTATTCTACTTCCCATGTGTTTTGGTCATTGTGTAGAACAACAAGGACTCAGCTACAACATAAAGATCTGGTTATGTCTGCCAGAGCTCACAGCACACTGGCTGCCCATCAGCAACTCTCCCTAAAGCCACAGGAAATGAAGGTGACAATGTCACAATTTGATAACATAATATTTATATCCCATTTTGACCAACCAACCATTATCTTCATGGATACTAATGGATCATTTGCAATTCCTACGTGATTCCAAATCCAGAGGGCATAGAGAGGGCCCCAATCAGTGGTGAGTGTGAATGTCCCCTCAGCCTGAGCCAAAATCTGAGCTCCAGATAATGGGACTTGGCTTTGGAATTTAGACCATCACAAGTGAAGAGATTGAAACAGTCATCAAAAATCTCTTAAACATGAAAGCCCAGGACCAGATATCTTCACAGTTGAGTTCTACCAATCTACCGAATACCATCTAATACCAATCTTGCTCAAGCTATTCCAAAAAACTGAACATGAATGAACACTATCAAATTCAAATTCATTCTCTGAAGGCAACGTCTCCCTAATACCAAAATAGATGTATATATCCATTGCAGGTGATGTGCCGCACTGATGAGGGATGTTTGTGTGGGATGTTGTGGGAGTTGTGGGATGTTGGGAGCATGGAAATCCCTGTGATTTTTGTGTAACATTTGTGTAATCTAAGCATCTTTTAAAATATATATTAAAAAAAAAATAACACCACAGAAATTAAAAAAAAACAACCCACAAAAGTAGTCAAATAAAAAATGAAAACTGAAAAAAAAAAAAAACATGAAGTAGTTGAAAAATATTTGTATATAGGTTAGCAGAATACAAATACTAAAAAGATAGATTTCTACAACACTAGCATTGAACCCTAATGTAAACTATTGAGTATAGTTAATAGTATAATAATTCTGTTTCATCAAGTGCAACAAAATAACAAACTAAAGCATATGGTTAATAATATATAAACCTGCATCTTTGGGGGTGTACATGGGAACTTTGTAAATTCTCTATGCTTTATCTGTAAACCTATTAATGAACCAAAAAATCTATATATTACAATTTTTTAAAAAGATACTATGATAAAAGAAAATTACAGACCAATTTCTCTAATGAATATAGATGCAAATCAAAACCACAATGAGATATCATTTCATACCTATTAGAATTGACACTATTAAAAAGTTGGAAAACTACAAGTATTGGAGAGGATGTGGAGAGATAATAATACTTAGCCACTGTTAGTGGGAATGTAGAATGGTACAGCCACTGTGGAGAACTGTTTGGCATTTCCTAAGGAAGATGAATATAGACTTGCCATGGGACATGGCAATACCACTACTAGGTAGTATATATCCCCAAAATGGAGAGACACAACAGACATATGCACACTGATGTTCATAGTGGCATTATTCACAATTGCATTTGGGAGGTGACTCTGTATGTAAAATGAAATGTGGATTAGGGGAGTTCATTGTTTTAACTTCACCCTGGGATGAGGATGCTGGCTGACTTATGGTTGAACACAGTTCCCCTCCCTGGGGTGCCCCATCATCAAAGCATATTCTTCTACACTACTTCCATGCAGGAAATGTTTTAAATAAGCTAGTTAGTGAGTCAGATGCTGCCAAGGATCATGGATGGCTTGGAGGATTTGGGAATAAGGCAATTGTGTTGTTATTCCCAGGAATAATATAATTGCACACACATATACATACACACAAATGCACTTATATATGTAAAATCCCTGAAAATATTTTTTCTTAAAGTTTCTGCTTGCTTTTAAAAGTCTATAGAGGGAAAGGCATTTGGATCTGCCTTCTTACATTTTTGTTGATTTCACTATGCATTAGTCACATTAGTTTTGAATTCATTTTATGTTGTCAGTGATGTTAGATATTTTCACCACTTTTATTTCTCTTGTTTTCCCCTCTCAGGGGCCAGAGGTAATCCATGTGAGGCCTCATCTCTGACCACTAAGATTGCATGATGAACACATGAACTGCCCCTGCCCCTGATATTTGGCACTTGTGAGAATTTGACAGGTCAATAACCTCAGTTTCAGTGTCTTGACATGCTTATTGACTGATTTAGAACCACTTGTTGCTAAAAGAATCTTCCATCTTGTCATATAATGAACTGACGTTGAATCTAGTGCATTGAACTGGCTATTCAATAATTAGTGATGGGAATAAAAAATCAAAAGACAGTACAGAATCACTAGAATGGAGGCAGTGATGAGAAGGTAATCAGTACTAAATATGGACACAGAAGTCTCCAAATTTTATGGCAGGATTTTGGAATGAAGAAAAATATCTGTAACTTAGCACTAAGTCTTCTTTAAGGTCAAAGGCTGGGAGAGATGGTGATGAAAGAGAAGGAGAGTGACAGAGGGACAGAGCTGCATGGAGTAAGCCAGGAGCTCACACAATAATCAATGGGCATGTAAGATAAATATTGTGTTGCTGCCTTGAAGAGCAATGAGGTAATTAACTCCCATTTTCTTCTGTAGGTTGGGGTAGGAGAGCATAATTTCCTTGGAGGAATTGGACATGAATCTCAGTAAAGTCTTGAAGGATACATGAAGATTCATAATCATGGAAATAGCATACAGAATTACAAATAAATGCTATTGATGATGGAAGAGCATTGAGTACAGTATTGGACTGGGCAAGAGAAGGCATAGAGCACTGTGAGAGGAGGCAGGACTGGAAAGGTGGCCCTGGAGGATGGCACAAGAATAATTCCCTGCTGTGGAGGGCTGAGAAATCAATGATACCCATAGAGTTAAGACCTGTTATGGATACCTACCAGCTCAAACTATGACCTCATCATTGATTTAAACTCATGCCCTCCCCTGGGAACTCAAAGACACTCACAAATCCAGAGTTCCCTGGTAGAGGGAGGGAGAAGCAGTGATATCACCAAAAATCAAGACTCATGGGTCTGTCCTTGGAGATAGAAATCATGCTTTCATTCATGATATACCAGTTAAGGAAGATCCAGAGAGACAGTCACCTTCAAGGTCAACCAGAAGGGTGCTGACCCTTCACTATATAATTTATACCTCACTTTTCATTTCCCCTCTTTCAGATTGAGAAATCAGAAAATTATGCAACAGGTTTAGTCATGATGTCCTATCCCTGAGCCAGTCCCAGGACCTTCCAGCCCAGTGCCATTTACTTCATCACCCCAGATAGTGTCTCTTTGTGCCATGGTTCATTGCCCATCAATGAGTTTATGCCACCAATCAGAGGTTTCCCAGAAGTGACCTGAGCAGAAATAATTGACTGAGTTTAGTTTCAGGCTTTAAGTCCTCTTTGTCCCACCGGACAAATTCTCCAGCCCACTGCTTTCTGCCAGTCATGAATTGGTTGCATGTCTGAATAGTGTTTGGTAAAGCTAGCTCTCTATAAAGGAGTACTTTCACTGTAATTCATATTGTATCATTAAGAAAGTAAAGAGTGTGACAAATTCCACCATACCAAATAGTAAAGTGGCTGTGTGAAATCATCTTACTTCCCTGAAGAAAAATGTGTAAATATTTATCAAAGATTTCAAATATGTTATAGGACTTGAAGAGCTAATAGTACTACTAGAAACCATGGCAATATTACTGGGTATATGAAGTCAGGGAATACAATATGCACTTCATTTGCTTCCTCCTCACTCTTAATGTTACTTAGTCAATATTTGAAATATTAGCCAGGCATTTTTTTTCCCTTACAATGCCATTGTTTTTCTTTTAAAATATTATGAGTCTATTTGAGTCCAAAATATCTCCTTAAGTTTTTGAATTTTAAGTTGTACAGGACTAAAACCATAAAATACAATATGAGAAATAATGGAGATGTTTTGAGGCAATCAACTGTGATACACAAACCTTGTGCATTCATAAAACCATTAATTCTGTGTAGGAATGTGGTCATTTATCTTGAAAAAATTGTCAATAAATTAAAGTTTATTCTGTCTAACATCATGCCATCTTATTTGTATGCTAGAGTTGTGTTGCTAGTACTTAGTCTCTCTAGCATTGTGATAGTTAAGTTTCAAATACTTAGCTTCTTCCAGGCTTTTGGAAATATATTTCATTATACTAAAGTACGACCTGGTTGTGTTTTCAAACTCTGAACCAATCTTTACAAAATAATATTGTGCTCTGTAGTAGCAAAGTGCAACATACTTGGTTCTGGAGATGGAGTGGTAGATAAAAACAGTCCTTCCAAGGAGCTCAGCATTAAATTTAGCTGATGACCCATGCTGGGGGGAAGTTATTGCATTTATATGCTGATTTCAGCTCAGAAATGCCACACTTGAGCAACAAGGAGGCTCTCAGGAGGCTACTCTTAGGCACCCTAGAATACTAGGCTGTTTCAATTTTAAGAGTAATGGTTCATGAGCACAGTCATCAATATCAGTCACTGAAGGATTACTACCAAGCACCAACTAGCGATGCAACTAGAAAAAGACCTTGAACAAACAGTGAAAAAAGTAAAGAGAAATGAGTTTATATGGCTAAGAGACTTCAAAGTGTGTTGGGAGGTCATTCCAGAGGTTATGCTTATGCAGATCTCAGCAGGATCTCATTGACAGCCAAAGTAGCTAATACCCCAAAAGCAGGGCTCCTGAGGGCTCTGGAGACACCCAGACACTATAATCAGAGCAGATAGCTCAGGACTTTGGTGCCTTGCCAGTAGGCCCTACTTTGGTATTTATGCTCCCCTGTGTGACAGAGTTGGTCTCAGTTGTGATTTCCCTATACATGGCTCTGTTCTCCCTTCTATTTGAACCTATAATTAGTACTAGAGTTGGTATATGTATGTCCAAAAGACTTAAATCTTTGGGCTATCCATGTGCCAACTAGGCCCTGAATTTCAACTGAGTTGCAGCATCTACTCTCCAGTTCATTGGACTCACCCAAGACAGCTAACAAGAAGGAGATGATGGACAACAATCATACCAAGGAACTGAGAGAATCTACAACTTCAAGCAAGAGAATCCCACCCATCACCATGTGGGATTGAAGCCCCCCTCTCAATTAAGAGGTAAAGTGGCCATCACCATACCAGAATCCTCAGGACTGCGGAATGAACTATAGACCAAAGTAGACTTACTGGTATTCTACTATAGACTTATTGTAATTCTAGCAATGGAAGAAATTATATCATTGATGTGGAGACTGATCACTGGAGATTCTCTGAGGGCAGGGAGAGGGAAAAACAGATGTAATACAGGGATATTTTGGGGACTTGGGAATTGTCCTGAATGACATTGCAATGACAGATACAGGTCATTATATATCTTGCCATAACCTACAGAATTGTGTGGGAGAGGGTGTAAGCTAAAATGTAAACTATGATCCATGCTTAGTGGCAATGCTCCAAAATGTGTTCATCAATTTCAATGAATGTACCATATTAATAAAAGATGTTATTAATGTGGGAGAATGTAGGAGTTGTGGGGATTGGAGCATATGGGTATACCCTATATATTTTTTAGGTAACATTTATGTAATCTAAATATCTTTTTAAAAATAATAAAATATATATTTTAAAAATTAATTTAGGTGATGAAAGTGGAGTATCATAGACTATAAGAGAGGAGGCTTTGCAGGATTCAATGGAAATCCTAAATAGTTTTCATGACAGAAGAGAACAGTATACAATAAGAATTTGTGAATAATGTGAAAATATGGGGAATGTAGAAAAAAAACTTAGGGAAAATGTAGTCAGACATGTAATTTGATAGCCAGAATTTGCAGACATTTTTTGGAAAAGAGTTCATGCATTAACCAGGGTCTTTCTCACAGAGAAATTTGAGTAAAAAGGCTCAGGCTCACTCCAGGTTGCTGGAATTAACCCTGAGAACACCAGAAGTACAAGAGAACTTTCACCTTAGTGAATAACCCCTCCCTTTGTCAGAACTAAACTAGAGTGTAAAATTTATTAAATGTCTATGCTTTTAATAAGGAATATGTTAATTAAAAAAAACAGGGATACAATGTCAGTTCCTATTGAAGTATAATTAACATAAGTATTTCACACATGAAAGTGTACAATTTTAGTGTTTACACCTGTGTTCATATGTGAGACCATCACCACAAACCAGATAATGAACTCCCCAATTTTTCTCCAGTCCCTCTTCAATTCCTGCCTCCTGTCATTTCCTTTATTTCCTGGCAGCATTTTATCTTTTGTTAAATAGGTTTATTGAATTATAAATAATATACCATAAAGTTCACATATTTAAACTGTATCATTCAATTGTTTTTATTTTATTCATAGATATGTGCCACCATCACCGGAGTCAAATTTGGAAGGTGTTCATTGCTTCACAAAGAAACAACATACCCTGTAATTTATCTCCCTCCTATCCTTCTAACTCCCATCAGCCCTAAGCAACCAATAATCTACTCTCCCTCTCTATAGGTCTCCCTGTTCTGAACTTTCATATTAAAGTAATCATTAAGCATGTGGTCATTCATGCCTGGCTCCTTTCACTTCGTATGCTATTTCTGCAGTTCATCCATGCTGTAGCAAATACCAATATTTCATGCCTTTTCTTTTTCTTAAGTATTGTAATGATATATAAATACATATATACTCAACACAAAATTTTCCCATTCAACACCTGCATGTGTACAATTGTGTGATATTCATTACAATTGATTTTTTGTATGCTATAATCACCACCAAACATTTCCAAAATGTTTTCTGTATCTCAAACAGAAACTGTGTATACATTAAGCACTAAATTCTCATCCACTGCCTCTGAAATTGATAACCTCTAATCAGCTTCCACTTTAAGGATTTGCTTATTGTATAAATTTCATATATGTGAAATCATACTATATTTTCATTTTGTATTTGGTCTATTTAAATCAGCATCTATTTCTCAGTTCAGCAATGTTGCAGCATGCATCAGAACTTCATCCCTCCTTTCCACTGAAACAGTGGTGTGTGTACATACCACATGTTGTTTTTCCATTTATCTGTTGCTTGACACTTGCATTGCCTCTACCTTTGGGCTATTGTGAATAATGCTTCTATCAACATTGGTGTGCAAATACAGATTTGAATCCCTGTTTACTATATTTTGAGTATATACTTAGGAGTAGAAATACAAGGTACATAATTTTCTTTTTTGTGTGGGTGTGGTGCCACAGCATCCATCTTTGACTAAGCCACATCTCAACACTAAACTTTGGACTAGTTAATAAACAGCTCTCCAGCTCTGGGGCATAAAGTACCCCAGAGCTCAAACCTGCATCTGAGGCCACCACAAATCCACACACATACCCCACATAACACCGCAGCTTGTCCTAAATGATTAGCTCACCATCCAAAATGTCCTATACCCCTCAGTTCCCTTTCATGCACTTGCATTAAACTAAATATCCTTGACTCCCACAAGAAATCTAACCTCCACCCCTGGGCCCCAATCAAAGTATAAACTTTTATCCTGGTCCCCCTTGGCCTGTTTGTGTGCCCTTCCTGTTGATTGAGCCACCTGAGATGATTGTGCTTCCTGGTGACACCTCAGGGCAGCCCTATCTCTCTCTCTCTGGGACCTGCGAGTAACAAACTACTTTTCTCATGCATTATGGCCCCCATTTATCTTTTTTTAAAAAACAATTTATTGAGGTATATCATTCATACATGAACATACAGAAAGTATAAGTGTTCAGTAAACATCATGAACTTACAAAACAAACATGCATAACATCATACAGGGCTCCACACTCACCCCCTCAAACACCCTGCATTGTTGTGAAACATTTGTTAACAAATCAAGAAAAAGCATCATCTAAATATCACTACTAACTATAGTCCAAATCTTCCTCCCCTATACATTTTTTTTAAGGATTTATTTATTTATTTTATTTTATTTTATCCATTTTTACCCTCCGCCCCATGTTTGCTGTTTCTATGTCCATTCACTGGACAACTCTCTGTGTCCATTTCTTGCCCTCTCTTCTCATCCTTCTTCTCCTGTCTTCACTGGGATTTGAGCCTCAGAATCTCTGATGTGGCAGAGAGGCATCCTACTGCTTGTGCCCCTCATTTACTGGTTTTCATTGCATCTCATCTTGGCTCTCCCCTGTGCCACTCTCCTGTTAAGTCATCTTGCTGTGTGGCTTGTGGGGCCTGGTGGCTCACATGCACATGGGGCCTGGCAGCTCACCCACTTGCAGGGCCTGGCAGCGCACCTATGCACAGGGTCTGGTGGCTCACCCGCTTGTGGGGTCTGGCAGTGCACCTGTGCATGGGGCCTGGTGGCCCACATGCCTTCTATATTTTTCTTTTTTAAATTTTTACTGGGAGGTCCCAGGGGTCGAACCCAGGTCCTTCTATGTGGGTGCCCACCCATATAGATGCCCACCATCTGAACCACATCTGTCCCCTACTATATCTTTTAAGGTTGACCAAAGATACCCAAATTTACAGTCTTTTCTGATACAGGATGGCCATGTAATAAATCAGGCTTAGTTCATCACCAGCATTTTAAAAACCAGACCTAGGGAGAAAAACTAGGTCTGGGGACACACACATGGTTTCTAATATAGCGAATGTTTAGCCTATCCTGATATTCACAAAATCAGGTCAGGGAGAATATTTGCATTGCATTTACCTTTACTGTGTAACTGACCTCCACAGAGACCCAGATAGAAAATTCACCCTACTTTGAAACAAGAATCACAGAGAGTAAGGTGTGAAGGTCAAAACGATGGGAAATGAAGCATAATCCTTTGGCTGCTTTCAGCTTACAAACTGGCTTTCTCAGACAGCTAACACTACCTGATTAGGTAGGGCTTGAGGTTTGCTGACTTACATCCATTCTATTTTGTTCTGCTTCCTGTTTCCTCTGTGGGGTGCCTAGAGTTCTCACCACAAATCATTGGTCCTACAGAACACTGTTTCCCCTAGCATCTGCTAATAGCCAACCCTAAAATGGCAAGAGCATACAAACCCTGTGGTTTCCAATGCTCCTTCAATGGAAACAACTGGCATTGTGTGACACCAACACTGTATCATTGAACAACTGTTGCTACATAAGGCAGGAGATTGGCATCCCTCACCAGAAGTTGTGACTAGTGAGTGAATTGGCTGTGTTCAAAAGCTTGTGGGTCAAAAAGGGTGTGTGCTAGACCTTTCAACACCTGGTCCACAGCAGCTGAGATACTGCCGTGGGAAACTCCAACCATTTAATCTGTGGAACATGTATATGGGTCTTAACACTACTAGCTTGGGCACCCCCACAACAGGAGGCAACATGGCACCCTGCAATCAAAAGAGACTATAATCTTTATTTTTGTTATCTTCTCCACTGCTCGTGCTCTTTGTTCCCTGACCTCATGGGACAGAGAGTCTCTAACTCCTGGTGTGAGATAGCTAAAGAATTTTTGTATTAAAAAAAGTCCCTGAGTATATTGTGCCAGCACCCTCTTATAAACCAGAGTATGTTCCTAAGTTCCTTAAGAAATGTAAGACCCTAATGAAATGTTCATGGACCCTACTGAGTGCTGCTGATTATCAGCATGACAAAGACCCAATGTTGGACTCCTACCATGTGAGGCTAAGACCAATGGTCCCACCAGCATCACACTAATTAAAACAAACTCCAACCCAATTGAGATTGATTGGGAATCCCTAGAGGGAAACAGTTGCCTACGTGTTTATTCTATAGGAAACACTTATGTTCCACATTACCAGACATAACAGCAAACAGGACCCCAAATAGGGATCCCAAATTGAAAGCTAAATCTGAAAATTTTATTTGATTCAAGATTCAAAACATTTTAAAATATTTTGTTCAAGGGGAAGAGGCAAAAAAGTAGATTGATTGCTGAGTGTTAAGTTTGGAACTTAATTGGCACTCTCCATTCAAGAAACTAAAGCTATTGATTGATATCATTAAAGATTATGAGCACTTCCCCTATTTTCTGAAATATTTATAACATA
>JAKSZT010024263.1:27766-116046 GCA_026826555.1 Tolypeutes matacus | reverse complement strand
TTTTGTCTCCCCAAAACACATGGTCAAGTCCTAATGCTAGTTCTGAGAATGTGGCATTTTTTGGAAATAAGTTTCTTTGAAGATGTTGTTACTTAAGATGGGGCCAAACTGGAATACATTGGACCCTAATCCAACATCATTGGTGTCCTTGTAAAAAGAAAAGAGTGGGAGACAGACAGATAGACTCAAAGAGGACACCAAGTGATGACTGAGTTAGGAATTGAAATTTGAGTCAAATAACAGAAACTAGGAAGAGCATGGGAAGGGTTGTCCTGTACAGACTGCAGATTTATAGCCTCCAGAACCACAAGACAATATATTTATATTGTATTAAGCTTTCTAATTTATGATTCTTTGTTACAACAGTCTTAAAAATCTATTCATGGATCTCAGAAAAGCTCATTTCCTGCTTTCTCTAACAATACTGGTGAAGCATGAGTTCAGTGAAAATAATTTCCACTACATCTGGGGAAATAACATGTAGATTCTAGTCACTACAGCAGCACAGTGAATGGTTTGCAGGAGGGATGTGGTCACAATGGCTACAGGGAAATTCCCTGCCCAAGAATCAGGCCCCTTGAAAATGATGAGAGGGCTGCCCTCCTGAGGCCTGTGGCACTGAATCTAGGATGATGGCCAAGATTCAGGAAGTCAATAATGCAGAGAGCCCAGCACAGCTCCCTCCCCTGCTGCCTGTGGTCCTGAGGAAGTGACTTGACCCTTATGAACTTCAGTCTGAAAAGATGCAAAATGGGGATCACAGCATAAAATTTATTTATGAGTTTTAGGGTAGGAATCCAGAGCTATTTACTGTTATTAACATTGTTAACATTACCCAGGGAAGCAGAATGTAGGAACATATGTGAGCCTCACTTCTGACCACAATTGCACAAGAGAAGCCTGGTCTGGTCCTGCCCTTGACATGTCACACCTATATACTGGGGCAGCTCAACCCCTTCAGCGGTAGTGACTTCACCTGAGAATTGATTGATTTAGATCCCATTGTTTCTGAAAATCCCTTTTTACTTTATCATTTTAGGAGCACAGCCTTGAAAGCAGGATACTGCAACATGGCTCTTCTATATTAGTCAAGTGAATTATATAACAAATAACCTCAATGCCTGAATATAGGTAACAGGAAAGTTAACAGAAGTAGGATGAGCCAGATTAACAGGGTATGTCTGAATCTTCTGTTTAAGTGCTGGAAATGTTGCCTGGTCTGATGTGAGGAAGGGAATGGAAAGAGAAAACATCCAACATCCATAACCAGATGTGCCCACTACTCACCAGGTGTTCACATAAGTTTGCACAGATGCAGAATTGAGTGTCCTGGTCTTAGGGGCTGTTGGCCTTGGAGGGAGACTGGTATAAATTCTTGTTCACAGAGAAGAAAATCCAATGAATATGCACATGTTTCTCTGGGTGAGAATGAGTTGCTAGGTCTACACACCAGGAGGAAAGGAAAAGTATAAAAGGAAAAAAATTGCTTCTGGTACTTAAAGAGATTATTAAACAAAGCTGAAGAACCAATTGAAATGACTAATTGGCAGAAAAAAGAGTTAATTATTTAAGTGAGATGCCTCTGAAAGTTACCGGCAAGGAAATTGCTGGAGGAAGTACAATGGCCAGAGTGAGAGAACAAGAAATTGGTGGGGATTATGTTGAGGAGACAGGGAAGGTCTATTTGGTAATGGATATTATTTTCACTATATAATGTAGAGAGTATGAATTAAGAATGGAATATGAACTTACATAAAGTTGAGTACAGATATGTGAAGATAATGGAGGGTCATTACTAAAGCCATCATGAAAAATGAAACATGAATTGTAAAAATGAAAAAACAATCAAAAGATCAGTGTGTTTCTAAAAATTTTGTGCCCAGTAAATTAATAAAATAACCCAGCCCTTTAAGTCCTCACTATTAATGCAAATAAAAGACCTAGAAATGACCCTTTAAAATGTGCTTCATATTGCCCTAATGAGTTAGACAAATGCTCTCAAAGGAGTAGAATATTATTAGACACATTAACAGTCCTAGTTAAATTCTTATTTTAGATTGTATTTTTTTTTAAGATTTTATTTATTTATTCATTTATCCCCCCCTTGCTGCTTGTGCTCGCTGGGTCAGCTAACCACGCCGTGCGGGTGGGCTTGCCTTCACCAGGAGGTCCCGGAACCGAACCCGGGGCCTCCCATATGGTAAGCGGGAGCCCTACTGATTGAGCCACAGCCGCTTCCCTAGATTGTATTTTGAAAAAGGAAATCCCAGACTCTGGGAGGAGGCCCCTCCCCTTTGACCCCTGCCCCTGCTCTGGGGCTGGGTCCTAGGCTAGGTGCATCCCCACAGGGAATTTTCCTCTCAGCATCTCTGCCCAGTGTTTCTTTTTTTTTTATTGTGGGTAAAAATCAAAATTCTCACAATACATACAAAGATTTGCAAAATGATATATAAATATAAATGCATATATGTGTATTTGCTTACAAAAATGTTATTTATATATATATATATACATATATTTCAAGAGGTGCTTAGATTACCCAAAATATTACATGGAACACACTGGGATTCCCATGTTGCCCCCTCCCACACCTCCCACCACATCCCACACAAACATCTCCCACAGGTGTGGCCCACCACCCTCAATGACCAGTGTTTCTTTGTATCAGAATGTTCTTTAGAGATATGAAACATGCTGATATCATCTCTCCTATTTGCTTGCTGTTTGCACTCATAGTCTGATCATGGTTTTCTCATCTCCTCATTGTTTGTGCTTGATGTCTGCTCATTGTTTTTGCTCAATGTCTTCTTATTGTTTGTTTCTCTTCTTTAGGAGGCACAGGGAAACAAATCTGGGACCTCCCATGTGGGAGGCAGGCATCCAACTGCTTGAGCCACATCCACTCCCCCAATCATCTCTTTTTGTATTGAATTATCATCATGTGTCTCCCACCTTAAGATATGGTCATGTTCTCATCAATCTCAGAGTTCAGGTTCAGAGAGTACTGGTTCTTGAACATGTCTCTGGAGTCAGAGTCAGCTACAGTGGGACAGGTTATAAACTGTGACAGCACTACCATGGATGCACCTCATCTTCAGCAGCTCCTCTCCAGGAGCTGGAGGATCCACTTCCAGCAATAATCACTGACTGTAATGAACACAGAGACCTAGTGGGGGAGGTAAAAAAAACCTGTGAGGGCTCCAGTCTTCTTTATTCCTGGAGGTTAAAATAGGGCAAGACAACTGAAACCAGGAAACTATCTGAGTCACCCACTTCACAGACCTCAACCTCATCACACTATTTCTAAAAACCTAGGAGATGCTTATTGCTGAGGAGTGTGAGCATGAAGAGGAAGGAAGAAAAATATTTCATGTTCTTTTGGATAAATCCCATGAATCCCAGGGAAATCTGTCCAGAATGATTAGATACCTTACTGTGAGTTTCAAAGGGCCTTGTGATTTCTCCCAAGAGCCAGGGCATGGTTTGCATCTGGGAAGCACATTTGTATGTAAAGATGGAAGGTTTGATGGGCATCCCTGTCTCTGGGCTGTCCTGGTTGCATTCCAGGGAGCTTCTGTGTTCACAGACTGCAGATTTTAGAAGGAGGTTTTGTGCAAATAAGCATAAATTTATGTCTTATATGGTGTCTTTCCCATGGCTGCAAGTACTCACTTCCTGTGAACAGAATTTTTTTTCCCTCTAATCATGAAGATTTGTTCATAGCTTGTAGAAGGCTGTAAACACATACACACTAAATGAGTTAATATATTAATGGATAAAATAGGGAGGAATGGATTGCATAATCAGAGAGTATACTGATATAGAGACAAGTAAATTATAATTTCTACATGAAATTTGTAATGTCCATCTCTCAGCCTCAATTCTGTCACATAGAGAAGAGGAAGGAAGTGGAGAAGCAGTAGGTGCTGACAATATCTGGTGTGAGAAGGAGATTTGGGGTGATAGGACCCATCACTGCAAAATTCCAGGTCACAGCTGCCTCTGTGCTGGGTGACTGTGAATGTCAAAGTTACATTCGCAAACATCCTACACCCTCTATGATGTATCTCTGAGTAAAATAAGGAAAACAGAATGGTGAAGAGGAGACAGGGATCTGGGGAAATTTGTTTGCTTGGAGGGAGGAAAACTTAGAGGGTCAACCAGGAACCTCCTCACCCTCCCTCTGCAGGGTCTAACCCCTGTGCTCCATGAGTAGGAGTGACCCCATAGCCTGCCCATTCTGTGCTTCTCAGCAGGGGAAGATGTGTGTTTCCTTCCCTTCCCTGGGACCCCTGGTGTTTCCAAGCACAGCAGTATGCACACCTGAATTTCATGTCTCTTAGGGTCATCTCTAAATGTATCTGGTTCTCAAGGGCCCCTAATGAAACTCTCACATGACCCAGTGGCTGTCCTGTGGATGATATTCTCACCACTGTTGATCCTATCCACATATCCCAGCCTCCCCCTGGTAACTGGAATTCATAAAATACAATGGACCAGGAGCCAGTCATCTCTCAGGTGGTGCTAGTGTTCTGGATGTGTCCTCACATCAGACCAAAACCTCACAGGTGCATCTGGGCACTCACAACCAGGAAGAGGGACTCTTATTCCTTAAACACTATGCCCCAAAAGGAGAAATTTATTTCCCTGTCAGAGGTGCTAGGTGTGGTGGAGGCACATGGAGATGTCCTTGGCTTCCAAGGATGTGCTGGAATGGGAGATCAAATCCCATATCTAAAAGACACTCATCTACCTGGGAGGACATCATATCAGCTCTACCTGCAGAAACCTGAGGTTGTGCAGGTAGGATGAAGTGTGTGGATTAGTTCTTCATAATGACCCTGTCTGCTTCACAGAAAACTCTACATGTGTTGCTTAACATTTTATTTCTATGAAAACCCTTGATACATTTAAGGTAAAGTAATGCACAGATAAATAATTCATTAATACATCCAAGAAAATTAAAATAAACTAAAGACTATTAAATATAAATATTATCAGAGATGCTCTTTGAATAAGTGAAAAATAAAAATTGTGAGTCTGCTATTTTTGTCTTAAATCTTCTTCTAATGTATACATTGAAAACCTATGTCTGGCACAGTAATAAATAGTCATGTCCTTTGCTCTCAGGCTGCTCAGCTTTAAATACATTTCATTCTTGGAGGTGTCCCTGGTGATACCGAGTCAGGACTGAAGAAATGGGTTATAGTTTGTGTTTCCATCACTATTGATCCTTCCAACCCACTCCAGGCCCTAAATTGGGGCCTGCTGGATCCACTGCACATAAGTGCTGGTTAAGGAGATTCCAGAGACAGTGCAGGTGAGGGACAGGGTATGTGAGGGCTTGACACATCAGGTCCTGATTCCTGCAGCTGCACCTGGGACAGGACAGCTGAGGATAAGGAGAACCACAGTAAGTCAATTCTCAGATGCATCATCCCCATTACCTTCTTGTTTGAATCCCTGAGTAAGTCACCTCTGAGAGCTGCCACCAGAAAGAAGAAGAAGCACACAGGGTTCATGTCTTGTGGATGAGATTCTTGATCAAAGGAAATATTTTCTCTCATGACAAGAAACCTGAATTAAATAAATGAGTCCTGTGGTTTCATCAGGTTACTTAAGTGGTGATTTGCATGAGGGAGTTACCTGTACTAAGTAAAAGTGAAAGGGGGAAGAAAGATCATTTTCTCTAGTGCTTCCCTGTAAGGATGCTGGGGTTGCCCAGTCTTTTTCCCAAGGTCCCTTTTTCTCTAAGCCCAGATTCCTCTTCCTCCAAGACAGAAATATGCTGAGTGAGCGGATCAAAAGATATGTATGGCCAAGGATCAAGGATGGTTTTGGAATAGGTCAATGAGCATCTACTCCCAGGGGTGTACTTATATATCAGATTCTCACCACATATCCAGGGCCATCTAATTTTGGGGAAACATATTTTTTATAGATTTCTTTCATGTTATCATTAGTTTATGGTATATTCCAAATATTCAGGCAGCAGCTGAATGTATCAAACACAGTAAATTCAAAGAAACCTGGGTGCAGTCATTTTGCTGTGAATACTGATGGCTTTCAGTGAATCACTAACTTGGATGAAAGTATCATCAATGGAAACAACTTCATTCCTGTGCATATTCAAGGGCTACTGTGCAATTGAAGTTGATTATGTAAGCCTATTAATAAGTTTATTTTGGCACAAGATAGAGTTCTGCTTATATGGCAATCATTCTTGGTATTCAAATCAAATGCAGCCTCCTAATTGTGATTTTTCCTTATGCAACTTGCATATAAGTAATATTATTCTATACATTGAGCTCTCTTCTTGAGGGGGAACTTTTATGAACACAACCCTCCTTAGGGTTAAATTAGCAGCAAGTGGTGAATGAAAGGTCCTCAACCTACATTTACCCTATCTCAGGAAGCTGGTCTTCATGTACCAACTCTGGTATGCTTGAAGTGTCCAGTTCTGGGTGATTTTTTTTTAACTCCCTCAAATGAATTAATATTCATGAGCCTTGGCAAAAGATCTGCAGAATGGATTGCTTGCAGACAATTTGAGATCAAACTGGACTGAGGGATACTCTCTGCCCTGGAAGCAGTTCCGCTTTAATAAATCACCTGCAATCAGCCCGGCTGAGGCCTGTGTCACTGAATCCTGGGAATATGTCTGAGATGCTATAACTCAGTAGAGGTGGAGAACACAGCACACCTCTGTGCCATCCTTGTGGTGAGACCCTGAATATGAGACCTTGACCCTCTGTGCTTCACATTGAAAAGAGGTAGGTTGGGAATTCAGTAGTAACATAGGGGTGAACTTGATGGGTTTCCACTCCTGTTTGATGTCATCATCACTGTTAAGGTTATTATTTCCCCTGAAACTAGATTGTGTGCACCTCATCTTTGACCAAGATTGCACAAGGATCACCTGTTCTCTTCTCTCCCTTGACTTGTCACACCTGTGTGAATGGGGAAGGTCAACACTCTCTCTAACTCAGCGTCAACACCAGTACATTGATTATTGTTGGAGCCTTTTTGAACAAAAATGAAAGTAAGAACTCTTTGGAGAAACAGGTAAGTATTCTTGGTTAATATTCCTTTTGCTTGAGTTTTGTGTCGCTAATTGCATTTCAGTGTCCTCTAGTGAAACAGAACTAACAGAAGATAATGGTAAATATTATGAGACTTTATAAAATTGTCTCATGTGGCTGTGGGGACACAGGATTCCAAATTCCATAGGGCAAGTTACAAGCCTGGAACTCCAATGAAGGATTTTTATGAATTCTCCAGGATAAGCTGCCTGGCTGAAGTAGAGATGAGAATGCTTTCTTTTAACTGCTGAAATCATCACTTCTCCTTTTAAGGCCCTCAACTAATTGGATGAGATGTCTTTCATTGTTGAGGGCAAACTCATTAGTTGATAATAGATGTAATCAGCCACAGATACAATCACCTTACTGATGATATAAGTCCACAAAATATCCTCACAATAACTATTAGGGCAGAGCTTGCTTAAGCAAACAACTGCACACTATTACATGGTCAAGTTGACACTTAGACTAACCATCACACTAATATGTAGGAGCTTCACTGTCCTCATTTTTGTATTCTCAAGCCTCTCTTGACAGTTATATTTCAAACATTCAGAAAATAGAATAATCATATTCATACTTAAAATATTTTCATTGAGTTGGTTCATAAATATTTGGGTATAATTAAGTTTATGTTATGATTTTAAGTTTTCTTGATAGTTTGGCTATAAATGCATAAGATGGAATAAAAGGATGAAAAAAGTAACATTATTGTACTAAATAACATCATTTTATTCTTAGCTACTGATTACAAAATCACAAAATAATTCAAATAATATAAATAACATCATAGGAACTGATTCACATGAATTCATAATTTTAAATTGGCAGCCTAATTGATGCAGTCTAAGTTTTCCATCAGGGACCTGTGTCTCTGCTGATATGTGACATAGTTCAAGCCAAGGAGGCAGGCATCATTGTCTACTGGGCCATTTTTAGACACCCAGAATACTTTAGAAAAAAATTCCCCTCCTTCCCAAGCCCATCATAACATCTGTATATAGTCTTTGGATGCCATCTTGATATGCACACATGACGGGTATAAACTGGAGGATGAAGCTGACATGGCACATGTGGAAAATATTGAAAAGAAAATTTCCTAGGATATGCTCCATTGGATTAAACAAACCTCAACCCCCTGATATGATTCTTTTTTATTAGGCCATGAATTTCTTCTTTGTTTAAGTAATCTGTGTTGTCTTTTCTTTGTTGTTTTTTTTTTTTTCTTTGCTGAAAGAATAATTCATCTTAATGAGTAGGTATTAAGCTTTAATTTAAAAGATTTAAAAATTCTTGGTCGAAGTGTGTATATGTTAGCATAGGGCAGGAAGGAGCTGTGGATAAATCACACCACTGTTCTTAGAAAGGAAGACCCCTACTTGGGGAAATCAGGTCTTGAGCTGCTGCTTTATATGAATAATTGACCTGTTCTAAGATCACATAATTGGAAGCAGGAAGTATAACTTGATATTGGTAAGAAGAGGCATGGGATGTACACTAGCATGGTAACAATCAGGTAAGGTAAGAGTGTCTTTTGTCCTTGGATACATTTGGTATAAAAGCAGGACTTGACATTACTGGAAAACAAGGGGTCTAGAGGCTATGCCACTAATGTAGGGACATGCGACTGAAACAACAGGACTTGAAATCCCTAGGGAAGGTGGATTATGGGAAGTATATCCATACCATGTGTGTTAGAGATAAATGTATAAGGCACAAGGGCCATTCATCTTTGGAAAAGAACAGGATGCAATGAACACCACAATCAATTGGAAAAAAGGGGTATGGAGGCAGAAATATATGTGCGTAGTTATGACAAAACATGGGAAAAGTGAGTGTGGGAACCAGTTTTCTGAGGTGAGAAGGACTCAAACTTGGCATTGAAATGACCAAAGGTAATGGAAACATTTGGAGATAATGAAGAAAATTTGGAGTCAACTTACCATTTATCACATCATCTGGGGACATGGAGAGAGATGTGGTGTGATAAAAGTGCAGAACCTGGAAATCACAGCTGCATTAGACAATCGGGGAATACACACAAGACTCTATGAGGTTTCACTTCCTTCTCCTTCATGGGGAAAGATAATATTTTTTCCTTAGAAGAAGATGGACTGATGTAATTTTTGTGGGGTTAGAGAGGAATCAGAATATAGAGCTGAAAGATACATGAAGATTGACAATAATTGGAATGCTTTCCAGAAATTGCATGTGGATTTTTTTTACTTCAATAAAACTTTATTAAAAAAAAAAAAATCTTTGGGTACATATTACCACAGAGCAGAAAGATTGTACTGGTTCCTTTTTTTTTTTTTCCTATGCCTTTAAAAAAAATCAAATATACATAGTTGTCATTATCCTTTATATGCAATTTTACTTTTACTACTTTGCCTAATAAAAATATTTTTGCATGTTATCCACACATTGTGTGTAAACTTTTTAATAGGTGTCCAATAATCTTTGATTGGATATAATCATTGTTTCCTTTAGTGTTGGTCTATTGGTGAGATTTAGTCTTTTTCCAATTTTCAGTATTATAAACAATGCAATTTTTGTGTATCAAAGCAGAACTTTAGTAGTTATGAATTGAGATTTACTTCTAATTAGCTGCTTACTTCTAATTAGCCTCATGGTCAGACAAGTTATTCCTCTTATATAAAGCCTCTTTCTTCTCTAAAAAAGGTTATAGATTTGCAAAGATCTATTTCACAGAATTGTTTGAGAATTCAATGAAATAGAATATAAAGGAGCCTACAGCTGTGCTTGTTAAAAAAATAAAATGCTCAACAAAAATAGGATCCAAACACAGTTAAAAAAATTAGGTTTCCTGTAGTTGCCTTGATTAGTTTAATTTATGCACCAATGAAAGGCCTAGATCTTGATTAGTTTAAGATCATTATAAAAGACCTTTCTCCCAGCACAATTGTAATCATTTAGAGCTTGTCCACGGTGCTCAATTTTGGTTCTCTCCGATCGCTGAAGTTGAGATGGATGACAAAGTAATTTTAAGCTCCTGTGATTCTTCTACAAGTTCCCCAGACCCTTCAGAGCTGGAAGTGATAGAAGCTCAAATCAGGGAGGTGGAGGAAGAAACTGAGAAGCTAAAGAAGATGCAGAACGATTTAGCGAAGCAGATGAATATGCGTCAACCTCTACGCAGAGCTGGCCCAGTGACGATGTCCATTGAAGAGAAGATGGAGGCTGATTCTAGGTCCATCTTTGTTGGCAATGTGGACTATGGTGCAACCGCAGAAGACCTGGAAGCACTCTTTCGTGGCTGTGGGTCAGTCAACTGAGTTACTATACTCTGTGACATATTCAGTGGCCACCCCAAAGGGTTTGCATATGTAGAGTTTTCTGACAAAGAGTCCATGAAGACCTCACTGGCCTTGGATGAGTCTCTTTTTCGAGGAGGACAAATCAGGGTGATCCCAAAACGCACGAACAGACCAGGCATCAGCACCATAGACCGTGGTTTCCCAGGAGCCAGCTACCGTTCCCGGAGCATCACCTACAAGAGATCTTACTCTTCGTATTACAGTGGTTTCCACAGCAGGCCCCGTGGTCGGGTCTTCAGGGGCCGGGCTAGAGCGAATTCCTGGTGTTCCCCTTACTTTAAAAAATGTATGTATTAGGAGGAGAGAGAGGAATAAAAGATGAAAGAAGGAAAATAAATAATTAAAAGGAAAACTGAAGATATTTGATGGGAATATATATATATATATAATGATATATTGTGGAAGGGGGATGAATCCCACAACTAACAGCTAAGGATGGACCTACCTTGGGGAGCCTGGAAAGGCCCGGGGAGTGGGGCAGGGGCTGCTGATTCATTCAGTGTCAGGATTCACCATGGACACATCTCAACTGCACAAGTCATTCTCCATGTTTCCCTGTCCCACTTCACCCCCTTGGGGGCTGCTCAAGGGTAGGTGGGCACGGGTGGCAGAAGGGATTTTGTTCACCCAGGGCTCTGGAAGGACCCCAAACTGTTCTACTTGTTACCTTCCCTCCATCTTCTTCCTGCCTTTCACAATCCCCTCCTGCCAGCTTTCTGTGCTGTCAGGTGAACCATCCCCCCCAGCCCCCATCCAGGCTCCCTGCCCCTCCAGATTGCATGGTCATCTATTTTGTTATTTTCTTTCATTTTGTGTTTCTTTTTCTGTTTTTTTTTTTAACAAATCAATTTTATTGATATGTATTAAAGCATAAATCCATCCAAAGTGTGCAATCAATGTTATTCAGTATAATCACATATTTGTGCATTCATTACTTCAATCATTCTTAGATCACTTTCCTATTCCAATAATAATAATAAACAAAAAGCAAACAAAATTCATCACCTCTCAATCTCTCTATACTTCACCTGCCATACATAGCTGATAATCTTTTTCCTTCTCTCTAGTATATTTTTATTTATATTTTGTAAAACATTCATATATGCAATATCATCCATATTTGTGTTTTACATGAGGTTTTATTATCATATGCAGTACCATGTAGCAGTTTTTATTTTTCCTTCTAGTAATAAAGATGACCTTAGTCGTTCCCTTTCGAACACTGTCATACTGATATAATAGCTCTGCTAGTTACAAACACCATGATATGCTTTAACCATTTCTATTCATTTCCACAGATTTACAAACAACCTTTTTTACCAATTCTGCACAGATTAACCCTCAGCTTTTCACTCTCTCCCCTCATTCTATTTTCTGGTGACCTATATTCTAATTATTAATTCCACAAATTTATACAATATATTTAGTTCATAATAGGGCAATCATAAAGTATGTGTCCTTTTGTGTATGGCTTGCTTCACTCAACATAATGCCCTCCAGGTTCATCCATGTTGTCATATGCTTCATGACTTGATTTCTTATACTGCAGAATATTCCATGGTGTGTTTACACCATTATTTGTTTATCCATTCATCAGTTGATGAACACCTAGGTTGTTTCCAAATTCAGCTATTGTGAATAATGCTACCATGAACATCAGTGTGCAGATGTCTGTTCATGTCACTGCTCTCAGTTCTTTTGGATATATACCTTGGAGTGGTATTGCTTGGTCACATGGCAAGTCTATATTCAACTTCCTTAAGAACTGCCAAAAAGTCCTCCACAGTGGCTGCACCATTCTATATTCCCACTGACAGTGATTAAGCATTACTATCTCTCCAAACCCACTCAAGTATTTACAGTTTTCTGACTTTTTAATAACAGCTGGTCTAATAGGTGTGAAAAGTTGTCTCGTTTTAGTTTTGATTTCTCTAGTGATGTTGAACACTTTTTCAAGTGTTTCTTCACCATTTGTATTTCTTCTTTGGACAGTTGTCTTTTCAAGTCTTTTGCCCATTTTTTAGTTGGATAGTTTGTCTTTTTATTGTTGAGTTTTGTGATCTCCTCATATATCATGGATGTTAATCACTTATCAGATATGTGATTGCCAAATATTTTCTCCCATTTTGTTGGCTGCCTTTTCACCCTTTTGACAAAGTCCTTTGAGGTGCAAATGTGTTTGCACATAAGGGTTTTGATGGGGAAAGAGCATGGAGAAGAGGAAACAGATAAGTGTGATGAGAAAATGCAGAACAGGAAAGACTTCTCTGGGAGGATGTGTTGGCTCAGACAATGGCAAAGAAGTTTCTTGGCAGTGGGATTATGTGTGATCCATTTTCTCAATACAGTCAATACCTCTTATGGAGGTTTCAGTGGCCTCTATGGTCATGTAACAGTTGTTCTATGCTGGGAAGTTAGAGGGGGTTACAGGTCTAAGAGATACCTGGTGTAGGGAGGTATAAGCATTGAGGTCACCCAGAATTCAATAAAAATGGATCTGTCCTTAGAGACAGGAGCTGTATTTTCAATAAGGATGCCCTATGAAAGGAATTTCCATGAGATTCAGCACCCGTGTGATGGACCAGGATGGAGATGACCATTCAGTATATAATGAGTTCATCAATTTTCCTTCTCCCTCTTTCAGATTGAAAAATGACTTGAGGAAGGGACAGGTCTACTTAAAATAACCATGAGTCATCCACATGGCCCTGCAGTCCACTACCATTTGTCTCAGCACACCATGTGCCTTAGTTGGTCAATGACTCATAGGTCTCCTATGGTCTTGAGGTCAACAAGTAGAAAGAAAAATCAAGACAAATTCTCCACCTTATAAAACCCTTAAGTATTACAGCAACATCCATGCAGGATATGAGGATAAGTGAGGGCTCTACCCTTGGGGCAGGGTATTACATGGGTACTAAATTCATTAGATGCAAATGCAGGACTATAATAAACTATAATAAACCATGTGTCTTGTGAAATCTTGTGGTTCTATACCAAAATAATGTACAGAAATTTATTTTCACATTAATATAGTAGGAAACACAGCAATTCCAGTGAGAAAGAACTTAGCAATGCCTCATGTTAATTGGAGCTAAAATTATGTACATACACTGGACAGAAAAAATTGTATTGACTTAAAATCCCAAACATTTGAAGGAATAATAGTCAATAATTAAGTCACTGTAATGTTTGAACTTAAAGGTTTAAAAATCATTCTATTCTCAATATTTAATATTATTGAGTCAATTTTAATATGTCCATGTCCCTGTGTAATCTCTTTAATCTACTCTAAATCAAAGTAAGATTTTGCATGTCTTTACTCTGCAAGCAGTTTATAAGTTTCCTTTGAAAATAAATCCATGTTTTACTTATATTTCTTCCAGTTCTTGATGTACTAAATGAGAAATGATAACAATATAAAATGTGATAATGAGGAGACAAAATGAAGGAATATTCACACTACTTTTGAGAACTGGATATATATTTACTATTATAATATGTTTGGAATAGCATGATCCTTTTTCACTGTTAGTACCTTTAAAAAATATGGCAGTTATTTTCATTTAGGATTGCAGGAGTGCCCATGTAGTTGACTCTATGGGCAAGATATTAAGCATAAACAGACAATAGGAAATTCTACAGCATGGTCATTGTCCTATAAGTAGGTGGATACAATGTGAACAGATCCAAATCAGCACTTCCACAAGCACATTCTTCCCTCTTTATGGAAAGGAAAGTTCTTATTGGAGCCACAAGATTCTGTTCCTCACAGAGTCTATTGCAACTCAATATATGACTACATGATCAGCATCAGAGTGAAGTGGCATTTGCATGTCTCAATATAGGGGGTGATTTGGTTTTTGGAAACATAGGTCATGTCTTTCACAACAACCACAACCACTCCTGCTCATGAGCACCTAGAGCCAGGAATTATGACTGCTCCTAAGTTACAGACATGAAGGAGCTGTGTGCATGAGTGTAAGAATTTAGTCTCCACCTGCTAGAACATAATGCCTTCTATGAGATGGAAGAATTAGAAATCACCATTGGTCTTACATATAGAATACATTCTTCAGAGTGGCATATATGGGATTTCTTAATGCTCACAATGCAGTGGGGACAATCTTGTATTGGAGGAGACACAGTAGTATTGATTCTATGTGAACACCATAATTTTCTCCATGTTTCTGAACCACGAATGTGGGGAGAAACAGAATTGCCTTGAGTTTGGGTGAAGGTGTGCATCGTAGCTAGAGGAAAGTTTTCTTGTAGGAGTTCCACTGTGGTTTAAACATAGATCTTATTTTAAGATGAGGAATCATCAGGTATTGACTATAATTATAACTGTGTAGAAGTGATTATGACTCACAGATCTCTAGAGAAACAGAATGAACAGAATATATGCATACACAAATAAAATATGTTTATTTTAAGGAACTTTGTAATTGATGGTGCCAGCAAGTCTAAATTCCATAGGACAGAGTGAATTCTGTAAGGTAGAGAAATTCTGGCAAGAGTCATGTTGAAGTCTTGATTCCAAATTCCTTAACAGACTAGAAATTCAGAGGAGAAAGATTGGAAATGAGGCAAAATTTCCTTTTTCTGGAAACCACATTTCATTTCTTAGAATTTTTGTTATGGATTTCCAGTGGTTCAGTGATGTCCAGCCATATAATTGGGGGTAATCACCTAAACTTATCTAAAACAACTGCTTTTAGATGTTACACACCTCTACATTATATCACCACAGTAACATCTAGGCCAGTGTTTGTATAAAGAACCGGCCATCATAACATATCCAAGTTAACACCTAAAATTAACATTTATAGCCAACTCCTTGTCACCTCTGAACTCATATGTATCTACTTCATCATACCTAACACCCAAATAAGATAATAACAAAGTCAACCTTACTCTTAACATGATTCAACCCTTCTGTGTACAACAACCAATGTACTAACATTTTCCCCAGAAGAGGATTCAAGTTCTTGAGTGGTAACCACTCTTCTCCATGATGCCCGTTAACTGTAATTCTGTGTTGGAAAGTTAAAACAACTTACTCTAAATGATGGGGAAAAGGAAGGCAAGAAAACAAAACTATATTACACGCAAACATATTCAGAACTCATTAAAAAAAACTATACATATCAATTTTGTTGTTTATCTTCATGACTTGTCATACCTTCTGTCACTATCCATTCCTTATTCCCTTTTGCCTCAGTATGCCACTCAGATTAATGTGGTTATTTATTTGATGGGGTGACCTAAATTGCCATTCTTTAATGGAGGACATTTAATAGTCCCCTTTAATTGCATTGTTGTCATTTTCCATTGATTTTATGCACAGTGTCTGGTAATCAGGAAAAATCACCACAAGTGATCAGATAACTCCCTTCTTTGACATTGATTCAGAAGCATGAGGATCCAAAAATGTCTGTGTAGCAGTCTTAATTTCCAGTTCGTTATAATCACTGCTGTGTCTCCTTGTTGAAGCACTCCTCCCTTTGGGATTAAGAACACCAGAGCAGCAGAGCCTAAGGTCACATGGCAGGAGGCAAACATTTTGGAATTGGATCATTAGTGGTAATAGTGAGGAGTGCCACTGCTATTTTCACCCCGATTCAAGGACCCATGAATCCCGTCTGTGGAAGGAACAGCACCATATATTGGATGCTGATTTAGGGTACATGTAACCTCTAAGAGAACATTGTCTCAGCCCTGCAAAATATTTTGACCAGAACTCACCATAATTGAGCCTCCAAAATTCTATTCTTTTGACCTAACAATCTGCCTGCTTCAAGATGAAGGAGAATATGGTAAGACCAGTTAATTCATTGAGAATGGATCAATTATGGATCAGTTTATTTGCTCAAACAATGATAACATATCTGGATTAGCAACTGCAGTTGGAGTCACCA
Source organism: Tolypeutes matacus (assembly GCA_026826555.1). NCBI lineage: Eukaryota > Metazoa > Chordata > Mammalia > Cingulata > Chlamyphoridae > Tolypeutes > Tolypeutes matacus. The sequence continues at coordinate 99,705 of JAKSZT010024263.1, read as the reverse complement.
CCTGGGTAATCCCTTGTCATCCCCAATGAGACATCTGTTTTCTGCACAGGCCAAATAAGTTAGGTGAATGTAGATTTTTGTGGGAAGAATCACCCCTGACTACTTCCAGTCCTTGATATTGGTTATATGTAATCCACTTTACTTAAAGTCAACTGAATATTTAGTGTAATTATATATTAAAAACACCTTTACAGCAGCATCTTGACCATTATTTGGCCAATGAACTGGGCAATATAAGCTAGCCAAGTTGACACATAAAATTAATCTTCACATATGTTTAATTACATTATGGTTATATACTTTATACACAAATGTAAAGTGACTAAATTTTACTTGATATTCCTAAACATCTCCTTCTTCTGCTTATGACTTCTGTGCCACAATTTTGGCAATTGCATCTTTCCTGGTTGCTTAGAACCATAATCAAACTCACAGATATTTCACATTGATTTTTAAAATATATCCCAGATTGACATAAAAATTTTCACACTCTTTTGCATGTTCCCCATTTCTCACATCCAACAATGCAATAGTTTCTAAAACTTTCTTCTTTTCTATCCTTGTCTCAGTTTAGATACTTTTCAAAAGAGCCATCAGAGGAATCCATTTCATATAGACATTTTTTCACAGCTGTGCAGAAATCGCTCAATTCTTTTCACTCTCACACATCCTGAAAGACAAGTCATGGCATGGTCTCTGAATCCTGTGTCCTAGTTCCTATTATCTTTTGGATCTTATCTCCACAACCCTCCCATACAACTTCTACTCTAGTCTCAGAGTGGTATTTTGCACCCTACCCCTATCCATAAGCAGTCTGTCAGGTGATTTACACCTGCTCCCTCACTGTCAGGAAAGTTCTCCCATTTATTTGCATGTCTGCTGACCTTATTTCATTTAGATTTCCCTTAAATATCAATATTTAATTGAGGAAGTCACTGCCTACACAAATAAAAATGCCTCTCCCACTCTGACATTTAAATCCTTATGCATCTCTAACCCCTCCTCAAGATATTATTTTATTTGCACTTTGCTTATTGGTTATTCATCTTATTTTTTCCAGTTCTGACTGAGATATCAAATGGTGAATGAGAAGTAATGCAGTTAATTGGAGGAATAAATAAAAGATGGACTAGAGAGCTGGTCGGGAGAGATGATTCATTGGTGACTGAGAAAATATTGAGAGGTCCCTGAGAGTTGATGAGGAGAAATGGTTGAGAAATTTTTGGAAGGAGTATTTGTAAGAAGAGAGATGCTGCTGGAGATTTGAACAACGATTGTGGGAAGTCAAAGAGGTGAGCTCCAGGCTTATTGGCTGACTATGCAAGAGACTTAATTTCATTTTGGGAATAAGCATTTCCAGTGTATATAAATACAGTAGATTTTTGCATATTGATCTTGTTTCCTGCAAATTTTCTGAACTCATTCACTAGTTCTAAAAGACTTTTTGGATGCATAAGAATTTTCTATATGTGAGATTATATCATTTTTTGTGTAAATTATATAGCCAATGTCTCCTTATTAATGGAAATATGAAGAAGAGAATAAATCTTAATCATATGTATTTTGAAACAGATCATTATATTCCTTCTTTTCCAATATGTATTCATTGTAATTATTATTTTTACTTAATTGCTCTGGCTATAACCTTTAGAACAATGTTGAGTAGAACTGGCCAGTGCAGATATCCTTCTCATACTGCTAATCTTAGGGAAAAAATATCCATTCTTTAAAGCACATAATTATTTTTATATGCTACTGAAAGTTTCTATCTAGAATTTTTTTGAGGGTTTTGTATTCATATAGAGTAGTGATATCAGAATATTGTTTTCTTTTACTCTGATGGCTCTTCATTGATTTGTTTTCATCATAATGTGGACCTTATAAAATAAGTTGGAAAATGTTCCTTTCTCTTTTATTTTTTGGAAAAATTTGTTAAATATTGTGATTAGTTCTTTTTTGAATGATAGGTAGATTATAGCTGTGAAGCAATATTCACTATGGCTTTTGTGAGTAGTTATGAATACTGATTTATTCTTTCATTTATGACTTGTATATTCAGACTATTTCACAGTCAGTTTAATCATTTTAAATATTTCAATGAATTTTTCTGTTTCATATATGATCTCTTATTTTTTTAGCATATGGTTATTCAATGTGTTATTTATAATCATTGTTATTTCTGTGATACTTTTCAGAAGAGCAACCAGAGGAATTCTACCCTCTCAGTTATTCTAAAATTCCTGATAATTCTGTCATTTCAAATCTACAGTTGAATATGTCAACTGATTCCATTTTTTAAAGTTTCAGTTATTATTTTTTCATTTCCAGAGTTAAAAAAATTTCTATCCCTTTATTAATAGCAGCCATTTGGTACAATATTGCTAGTGTATTTCCTTTTCTTCCTTAATCAACCTTTCTTTTAATATTGTGGAAAAATTTATAATTGCAACTTTGAAATCTTAATTTGTTAAATACCACAAATGACCTATTCCAAAGGCAGTTTCTGTTACATTCATTTTTAAATGTGTATGGGTCATATATTCATGCATCTTTATTGAACTCTTAATTTTTCATTAGGAACTGGGCAGTGTGTATAATATACTGCAGTAAATTCAGATACTGCCAGTCTTTCCCCTAGTGCTTGGATTTTGCCTCCTTACTTGTTTACTAACTGGACGGAACAATTCAATGATGTTTTCCTGAACCACAGTGCTAAATCTTGGATATTTCTCTTCAGTGAGGTGCAGATTTCTTTTATCCCAGTTACCCTAGCATGAGAACTGTATGGGCAGTCTTCCCTTCCAACCTTAACCTGTGCACTACTCACTGTTAAACCTAATTCATTGTTCATGAATTTCTCTATTTGTTACAACAACAATCTTCATACACAATCCAATCAAATTTTGGCTACTTAAGATGATGCATTATGAGGTTACTCACTGGCGTTTTTCGCTAACCCAAGAGGTGTCCTCTTAGCTGTCTTATCCTCCATTTCTCACTGAATTTACCTTTCTTCAGTCAGTGTCTTCATTAGATCCTGGAATATTCTTCCAATTCCATTCACCACAGTGTCCAATGTTTGTGAGAACATTCTTAGGCTTAAAGTGCTTCCAACTCTGTTCAAATGAACTCAGCAGGTGTCCAACATGTGGGAATGCCCCCTTTGAAGATATCACAGTAGACTTCATGGAAGTGAAACCAAGTCAGGGGTACAAATATCTGTTGGTGATGATATGCACCTTTTCAGGTTGGATCAAAGCTTTCCCCATTCATACTGAAAAGGCAAGAGAAGTGACTAAGGCTTTGCTTAGAGAAATCATTCCATGACACGGGCTGCCGCTGTCAATCGGAAGTGACAATGGCTCCAGCCTTCATGGCTGCCATAGTTCAAGAGCTAGCAAAAATGTTAGGAATCAAGTGGATACTCCATACTGGTTACAGGCCCCAGAGCTCAGGGAAAGTTGAACTCATGAATCAAAACCTCAAAGCCACCTTAGCCAAATTCTGCCAGGAAACTGATCTCCCCTGGGTAGACTTATTTCCCTTGACCCTTCTCTCAGTTAGGTGCACCCCAGGACCCAATGGCTATTCACCCTTTGAAATTCTATTTAGGTGGCCACCCCAAATTATCCAGGTGTTCAGAGGAAATCTCAAACTTCTGGGGGAGGCTAACCAAGATTCCATTCTCCAGCAGCTAGGGAAAACTCTAGCTGAAATACATAAAACTGTCTTGTCCAGAATCTCATCCCCCTGGGACACCTGGTGCACCCCCACCAGCCAGGGGACCTAGTCTGGGTCAAAGACTGGGAAAAAGAACACCTCCATCCTTCCTGGACAGGTCTACATACTGTAATCCTTGTAACTCCCACTGCTCTTAATGTTGCAGGCATAGCCCCTTGGATCCATCATTCCAGGGTCAAGAAGGCACATTTTGATAAAGAGCAGGACAGCTGGACAGCCCAACCCATACCCGGCCATCCCTTGACAGTGTGAGTCACCTGTGATCCTCGAGCACCAACCTCGTCAAATGCTGGCTGAATGGACCCCTGCTCCTGGTGGATCCTGTGCTTATATGGCCTGACCACCTTGGTATTTGGAGATGGACTCACTGCAATGGCCCCTGCAGACTGTACTGTTGTGAATAGAGCCCTAATTGCAATTGCTTACTGGTGTATTGTAGGATGTTTCTGTGCCTTAACTTGCTTGTCCTTTACTTCCTGATGCCCTCCCTAAGAGCCAATACCCGTCCCCAAAATCTATGGCAGCTGCAAGTTAGTCAAAGCTGGGGCAAACAATCTGTGCTGTTTGCTTCAGTCCCATTCCCAGCAGGGGCAACTTCAGCCTCTGTAATATTTGACACTTGCAGGGCAATCCAAGATTACACTCCTTACACCTTGTTGGCAGCCCCATACCCCCACACCCCCATACCGGCCCCCAGGAGAGGGTGTAGGGGTTGCAGCTATGGGAGTTATGACAAATAACTCTGCTGAGACCCCCCAAAAGGTGGAGGGTTCTGCCACTCTTGGAGCTTGCTAGTAGGTGTCACCGCTCCTTGGAAGGGAGTCCCACTGACTTCTCCATATCTCCTACAGAAAATCTCCAGCCTGGCATGGTGTGGCATAAAAACCTGTGACCCCATAAAACTTACCTTATTAAACATAACTACTGGATCAGAAAATACCTTTTTAAAAGCCCAGGCAGGACTGAAACTAGGAATCGGAATATACAACCCATCAGGGCCAAACCCAGGAGACCTTATACTGGTCCAACTGATCCTGGTAATCCAATCTGCAGAAAAAGCCCTGAGGTGAAAAATATCAGCAAAGGCACTCAGACACTAAAAGCCAAAGTTAAAAAAGCCCCCCACAACATTCTTTTGAACCAGGTTCAAAATTTCCACCAACTCCTATATAAATCTCGACCTGATATACCTGTCTCCTGCTGGCTATGCACTTCCTCCAGTCTAGCCGTCTTCCCTGTACCTGTCCTATGGAACATAACCCCCCTAACCCATGACAGCTCTGCAGTAGGAACCATGTCTCTCCTTCTCCACATAACTGAACCCCCAGGAAAACTGGCTAACTGCAAAAACATAACTACCAGGTCTCCTTCAACCATCCTCCCTCTTGGAAGGGCCAACTGTGACACCACCTGCCCACTCAATGAGCCTGGCTTATGCACCACAAACTCTACCATCTAGGTCTGTGGCACCAACACCTACCGGTGCCTACCCCAGGATGGTCAGGGCATCTGCTACCTGGCTTGGCCAGTACCATCGTTTTCAGTGTATGGAAATGAATTGTCCAGAGAGCTCTCCCGAGGCAAACGAGCAATACAGGCAATTCTGATACTCTTAGGACTAGGAGTGGTTCAGGAGTGCAGCAATAGCAGGGGTTTCTCTCACAGTTGGTCAAGAGGGCTTACTAACACTAGCTCAGGAGACATCAAATGACCTCAAAGAAATATCAGGGGCTCTCAACAGGTTGCAAGACCAGATAGACTCATTGGTGGAAGTGGTATGGCAAAACAGGTGAGGATTAGACTTGCTCACTGCTAGTTCAGGGGGGATCTGCCAGGCCCTGGAGGAGGAATGCTGGTTCTATGCAAACTCCTCAGGAATAGTCAGGGACAAAGTTGACCCTGTTAAAGGAATGGGCCAAAGACCATTTAAACCGTGTATGCCAGGCATCTGCCAATGGAAACTACTTCCAGTATCTCCTCTCCTGGATTTTGCCATTTATGCCAGTAATAGCTTCAGTCTTTTTCCTCTTAACTTTTGGACCATACATTCTAAGGTACCTAACACAATACATCACTTCTCACTTAAACGCCCTAAAACACCAAGTGATGCCTCCTGTTAAATAGCCCTTGGGGACTATAGAAGAATCCCCAGGCTAGCAAGTGATGCCCCATAAAGAATTATAAAGGCATCAAAAGGGGGGAATGATAAGGGAATCACAGGGACCCCCAACCCCCCTTCAGCAGAAACCCACAGCTTTAAGAAAATAAACTCCCCTTGGTCCCTAGAGTCTCTCTCCCCCCCATCCTCCCCTTTTCTCCTTGGAATCCACAGTCAGGAAGATAAGCACCCCTGGCTGCCCCTTAGAATAGAAATTTACAACTCTATACAGATAATGACTCTTTTCCCTCCCTAATGGCCTTCTGCTTTTAGAAAGATAAACTAACCTAGCTTCTTTGCTTTTGTAACCCAGCCCACTCACTTGCTCAGGAATTTGCCCACTTAGTGTACCTATATAAACTTATGAGAATCTGAAAAGGGTGCTCAGATTTTTGGAGTTTTAACTCTCCTCTGGGCCTGCGCATAATAAACCTTGGTTCATCCATGCTCCCAAGAGTGCTGTTTGGATTATTTCTGGTTGGCCACAACAATATCTCTGGTTCTTGCCACCTCAGGATTCAGGGACCCTGCTGCCAGGAAATGCCAGGGCTGTTATGGACTTAAGAGACATACCAAACAATTTTCAGGATTGGTTTCTTGGACTGAAGCTCCAAAGCCAAATTGTGTTCATTCTTCCTATTCTTATAGAGGCCTTAAACTTCCATGTAATATTTTGGGTATCTAAGCACCTCTTAAAATATATTTACATATATACATAAATAACATTTTTGTAAGCAAATGCACATATATGCATATACATTTATATATCATTTTGCAAATGTTGGTATGTATTATTAAAATTTTGATTTTTACCCACAATAAAAAAATAAAATAAAATAAAAAAAAAAAGCTTTCTACTCTTATGACTTTATCATTGGGTAGTTTTCCAGTTAGACAAACCATCAAAAAGCCATTAAGTGATTAGAGATCAATTGTTCTAGCTAACAGGCCTTGTGGCCCTGAGGCAACATCTTAACCAGTTTTAAGACATTCCAAAGCATTTTAACACAAACCTGTAATGAGAAATTCAGTAGTAGGCAGTAGGAAGGCAAAACAATGTAGGTAAAGGTTAATTATGAGAGAATCCTGGCCTGTGAACCCTTGAGGAAGGTAACTCCCACAGCATCCATCTTGCGGCTGCTTGCTGCCACCTAAGGTGGGTCTGCAAAGCTGTGGACCCAGGGAGGGCAAGCCCCAAGCTCTGAGTTATTGCCTTGCCACCACCAAGGGGAGAAGGCAGTAGAAGGCAATGGTCTGAAGGCAAAGCTGCCTGGTTGCTAAAAAGGCTTGAAAAAGCTTTGTAGTGTTCAGCACTTGGCTGGGGGACCTCTGTCTTGGCAGGGCCCTGCTTTGAGTCCCTGCCCAGTGCCCAAGCCCTCCCAGCCAATGTCAGGTCTCACTAGCCTGAACACATTTCACAGACATAGAGTTCCCATGATCTGGCCTCTTCCCTCCCAGGAATTCATTCCATGGGGGCTGGTAGGCAAACCCATTTAAAATGGATAAGCAAAATAAGACATTAAACAAACTATAGGCCATGGTTACTTACACTCACCAATAATCTCCTGGGTTCCTCACCAAATATGTTATTGGATTTAATCTAGGTTCTTGACTTATGCTGCAGAAATGAATTTCAGAGCATATCAGCTTAGTGAGGCCTGTGATTTATTAAGGTAGGGAGAGAAGAGAAATGGGAGAAAATAACAGATCACAGGTCCCTGGTAGAGTGTAAGAGGCTGAAGAATGATAAAGAGCACTGATTTATAGACTACAATTTCCTATTATAGATTATAAATTCCCAGGTTTTACTGTGTGTTGATCCACACAGGGGGGACACAGTGAAAGCAGGGTGCAGAAGCCACGAGTGCGGAGAGCAGCAGGGCCTAGAGCCAACAGGACTGAGAGGTGATGGAAGCAGGAGCAGGGAGCATTTGACCTTTGTGCCTGCTTTTTAAACTGTTTGCTAATGGCATGGGAGGAGTCCCAGATGTTTGTTGTTTTGATTGATTACCCCACCCATCAATCCCCTCGGTGGGGTCAATGATAATGTCTCCAGAGAATATCCTGGGCTTCTCCAGGGAATTGGTGGATGGTGGAAATCTCATGAGGGTCTTCCAGCAACCATCTTGGGGATATCAGTGTCCATTCCAGGTTCCAGATCTGTCTATTGATTCCCTATATCAAGCCTGCTTTGATGGGAATGGGCAACACAGTGATAGGGTCAGAATGGAGCTGAAATTTCAGTATATAATGAATAACTGATGTTTTCTTTCCTCATCTTTCATTTTGAAAAATGAAATATTCTAGGCACTTTTCAGGATTCAACTTCCCTGTTCAGGGTCCTGAAAAGTGCCTAGAATATCCATCGTGCTACAAAATAAAGTTTTTGTTGTTATTATTAGAATATAAGGAAGGGTAAGGGTGATGTGCACCTAAAATATAATCAGATAAAGTGTCAGTGTGATCCCAATTACCTCTGAGACATGAAGGTGGAGAAAGTTCTGTACAGCTAAACTGTGGCTCTCAACAATGTTGTCAGCAAAGGTTAGGGAACACCAGAAGATGTGACAGATTTGGAGGGCTTCACCTATGAATACAATACTCCAAGCAGGGTTCTCAGAACTGTCTTAAGTAATGGTTGCATCCAGATTTGCATACCCCTGGAGTACAGTTAAAGAACACATGGAGCTGTTAACAACAGCACATTTGCATCTTTTTTGAGCTAGGAGGAAATTTAAAGCAATGTGATTAACAGACACTATTTTGGGTAGAGAGTATCCTGATTTTTTCTTAGGTTCTACAGCACATGCTATGGACTCAGCAATGCCAACCAAAGTGGTTGACAAGATTGCATGCCATATGTTCACTGGTGAACCAAAAGGAAATATGAGTGAAACATTTGCCAGTTTTATTGAATCAAGAATTGGTGCATCTCAACAAGTTACAGAGGAAGAATGCACAGCTAATGTGTGTGCCATTACTCTTGCCATGGGGCTTCCTGGTGTCAGTCCTAATCTTAGCAAGCAAAGATAAGCTCCTTATGCATCAATCTAGACTTAGCAGAAAGACAAGAGAGAAAGTTAGTGGTCAGATGGCAGATTCAGCCAGTGGTAAGGTCCCCTGATGCCACAATACCTAGGGTAAGTCATCCTTCCAGGTCACTGCTGGGTCAAATCTGTAGTAAATAAGAGAAGGGAATAGCAACTAGTTCTCACAGGGTGGCCATACAACCATGTCCCATGGGAGACACTTCTTTCAGTCTATTGGCAGTAACATTTTCCCTCTAAGACCACCCTTTCTGTCTTCCCTTTCCATGGACTATAAGGTCAGCAATTTCCCATTGATCTTACTGCCTTACCTATGTCTTCCAGTCCACTTCTACCCCTTCTAGATATGGGGGTTGTCAGGACGTCTACAAGGTGTCCCATGCCCATGCCCAAGGGGAGTGGTGGACCAACCAAGGATAAACATTACTCACTAACTTCCAGTATGTGTGAGTTATGTCCTCTGGGTCACTTCATTTGGATTTTTGCCTGGTGTGTGTTGTGCACTTCTAGACACTTCCATTATTCCATCACTACACCTGATGGCACTAACATCCCACCATCTTTGGAATATGTGAAAGGTATAATGGAGTACAAGGCAGGATGATCCTCTGACAGTGTTTGGAAAGGAAAGTCCCAAGTGGTATGTCCTTGATGCCCCTTTTAGGGTCAATCCTCATCCTGATGGGTATAAGGGTGTAAGTGAAGCAAAGCCTGTATCCCTCCTCCAACTTTGTTTCCTCCTCCAGGTAGGAAGCAAGATAAGGCTGTTTCCTTTCTTGGGAATTGGTGATGGCCCACAAGTCAGTAAACTGTACATGGGAGTGCTTGAGTTTGAGTTTCCAGATCTAGGAGAAGCACTCACCTAGGGTGCCCATTGGGCACATTTACCAGGGAAGAAAATGCAAACAGCAGTTGCTGCACAATGGATATCAGGTGGCTTCAGCATGGCTGAAACATCAGGGAACCAGTGATGAGCATCTTGTTGGGCATTATTGAGTCAATGTCCTCAGGATGCCAAGGCAGAACGGGAAGGACCCTCATATACTGTTGCAACAGGATAGTCTTTGAGGGGGCTTTGCCATGCACTCACAAAGGCACATAACTCCCCAGAGTACTAGGAAAGCATGATACTGAATATAGCACTTCTCTTTGATGAAGCTCCATTGCTGGAACAGTCTGGATGAATGTTCTGATTACCCAGGACCCAGGATATGATAGGGATATCTGGCCCCAAGAGGACCAGAGATCTCAGTGATGTTTTCAGTTTCCATCAAAGCCCAATAGAATAAAAGAAATTGCCTCTCCAAGCAGTTGCAATCCTGGTTTCATCTGGGAACTTCTTGGTCCTGAAGCCAAGAATTCTGTGAATTCTTATTGCTCCCTCATTCTGCAAGAGAGATCAGTTGGTGAGGGTCCAGGTGGCAAAAACTTGTAACTCAAATGGAGATTGAGTATATAAATTTCTCAGAGGCAGGGCTGGTGAAATGTCTACTTTTATGTCCTGCTGGACCTACTCCTCTTCTGTTTCCCATTGGGAAATGCCTGCTTTCTGTCTCATATGATATAGGGCTGCCAGGAGGATACAGAGATGTGACCAGTATGCAAATAACACAGTACTGAATCACTGATACTAAAAGGGGCACTTCTGCATTTAAACCCAGTCTTCTGTGTTGAGCCATCATGTTCCACTGGCCACAATGGGCAATTATAGAGAGATAGTAGAGCTGTTTACACAAGCAAATAGAAAACCCTTTATGAGTTCAATAATGTTCTTTTCCCCACCATGAAGATAATATTGTCATTGCTGGACAATGCAGTGAGGAGATGGGAGATCTGGGGGTGCAAGGCCACTTGCTCAAATGTGATGGTCAGAATTTGCTGGAATGGGGGAACATGTCCCCACAGTCACTACTAGGATGTGCACTGGTACAGGACACCCAATGCTATAATGCATTCCCCAGCAGGAAAATTTGCCACAGAAGTGGCTAAAGAGCTGTTTGAAGACAAGGTGTCATTAACATCCAGTGTCCATACAAGTATGGAATGCCCAGAACCTCCCAACACTGTTCATTGTCTCATGTCTCTTCTCCCAAGATAATTGTTGTCTAGACACCTGTATGCAAAAGAACCAGAGAGGATTATTAACTGCCCCAAAATTGCACATGACCTTCAGTCTTGAGGAGAGGATAGGACCTTAGCCCTGAAACTAGGCCATTTTTAATTATCTCAAGTCTGGGTAGAAATGACTTTCCCAGAGCCCTGAATCCTAAGTCAGTGTGGAAAGGATGCAAGAGATCTGCAAACATTGCCTCCCCATGTACCACATGGACCTGACGGTTATTGGAAGGAGTTGGGCAGAAGCAGACTGTCCCTACCAACAATATGGCCATCCTTCTAGTTTACTTTTTCCCCAAACTTCTCCAAGGGAGATTTGTTCTATGATATCCTTGGGGACCCTTTTATCTAGTAACCATAAGAAAATACCTCAGCTAGTAGTGGTCATGAGTGGGCCTTGACCCCCTTCCTTGCAGCAAAACAAGTGACCAGCAGGTCATACCATGGGTCTGAGATCATGCAGCATTACTGGGCATGCACCCAAGCCATGTAAGCCCTCCCTTCCCTGCCAGTCACCATCATGGCCACTCCATTTGCATGGCAGCTCCTCACCCAAGTGGGAAGAGTACAATAAACTTCCAAAATTTCATCTCCCAGAGAAGCACCATGCTTGAAGAAAAAATTACCTCATATTCCCATTCATGGGGACCCTTTCTAACTGGCTGTGTTGTAATATGCACATGTCAATACCCAATTATCTCTGAGTAACTACAGCTTAGTCTTCATTACTCCAAATCTGAGTTGGAATTCAGGGGAGGTCACCCAGAATGAGGTAAGCTAATCTAAGTCTGTTTAGGTCTCATACAAACAAAGGTTAGGACTGTACTCTTTCCAGCCATGGCTCACCTTGGTGCAAGGTGATGTTCCTTCCACACAATCTGCATTCTCCTCTCTCAGCTCTAAGTGAAGGAGAGTTGGAGGATGGCCTTGGACCCCAGTTCACCAATATTTTTTGGTTCAGCCTGGTTGAGAAGGGTACTCATCACTCCCTCATCATAAAGCCTGACAGACATGACAAGATGTCCTTTCCTGGCTTCTGAAAATCCATATCTTTCTTATCCTTTGTCTACTTCTCCATGAAAGCACACACATTCATTTTCTCATCCAATCCTCTATCTTCAGTTTTAATAGTCTGCTGAATAACAACCAGTCTCACACTAACTTCAGAAACAGTTTCTGTAGAATGAGTACACTGGCTTTGCTTGCTTCCACTAAAAGCATGAATTATTTATCTTTATCCTTAAAAGTTGATATATTCTAACTATGACTTTCCTTATTATAATTACTTCACATTAGTTATATCATACAATATTTGTCTTTTGTGTCTGACATATTTCACTCAAAATGGTGAATATAGTTTTCCAGGGGCTGGGGTGAGGGCAGTGTTTGGAGAATTAATACTGAATTTGTAAAGAGTTTCGATTTAGGGTGTTGGAAAAGTTTCCATATTGGATGGTGGTGATGTAGAAGAAGACTGTGAACATAATCAACAGCAATAAAATATTTATTTGAACATGGTTAAAAGAGGAATTATTAGGTTGTTTGTATGATACTAGAATAAAAATTAGAATAAAATAGGAGTGCACAATGCAAAAATGTTTTCCTATTTTAAACTATGGAAAATAGTTAAAGATACAATGATATACAATGATAGTTAAAGATACAATAATATTTTTCTTCAAATATAACAATGACACTACATTGATGTAAGGTGTTAATAAGGGTGTATATGGGAATAATGTATTTTCTACATGAGTTGTCTGTATACCTACAATTCCTCTAATTAAAAAAATGAAATTATATTTGAATATGTGACTGGTGTTTTTGTTTGTTTGTAAACTCCTTAGGCATTTGTCCTTTTATTCTGAGATATGAAAAATTCAACTCTGAATCATATTATATGCTTTTTCTGTTAATGACTTCCCTAACCTTGGTTTCCATTCTTATCTCTTGGCAAACCACTCCGTTTTTATTAATACTGTATTTTGTTCCTCATTGTGAGCTAAATCTTTTTTCAGTGGTCACTTTTCTTTTGGCTGCAGACCCCACTTTGTTTTGCTTTTGAGTGAACACCTGGTGGTAAAGCAGGAATATATGACAAACATACATCTTGATGGTCTGAAGTCATTTTAATATTTATTCAATCTCTTTTCATCATCATGAGTGGGAAAGTTTGTCTGCAATTCCAAACTCACAATGAACTGAAATTTATCTGTTAATATTAATATAAATTAATATTTTATTTGATATATATTTAAACAAACTCTGAGTTAAAGACCACAGTTTATTAAGCAAAATTAGGAGTGTGAAAATACCCCTATCTCTCCCTTTATCTAAAGCCATACAGATGTACTATGCAAAAGATCTTGAACCAAATCCATTGGACACAGGGTAGGAGAGTTGTGAGCTCTACAACTGCACACTGAGATTTAGAAGTAAGGGGCAGTGGTTCCCAGACCTACTGTCTTCTTACCTTGCTCCAATGTACACACTTCAATTGCCCCATCACTTCTCTCATTCTTTCATTCATTCATTCATTCATTCATTCATTCACTCATTCAATAAGCCTTTCACTATGGTTAGTGAGAGCCTCTATGTGCTCAGCCTCCTTCCAACCTCAGGTTTTCCCTGCATCACTGTGTTTACTGACAGGACACTGAGACCTTCCCCTCTGAGCTCATGCTAGCTTTCCCATATCTGTGATTTATCCCCAGTTGATTATCTCTCACATAGCTAATTACTTTCATTAAACCATGTCTTCTGGATTCTGTATCCTGCCCTGGCTTCCTCTTTGTACACTAGAGCTAAGTTGCTCTCAGCTCATCTTCTGGGAAATGAAATGTTTTCAAATACAGATAATTGCATAGCACAGAGGACCAGGACAAAATGAGAGCAATACAAAAGCACTAAGATATTGGTACCTCAACAATTAAACTCATTGCTAATGAGGAAACTAATCCCCAAAGGTATCCTTTCCTTCAATCTGCAGCTGATACAATAGCTCATCCCTTGATCATGGAGTTTGAAGCATCCTCTCCCAACAAGCCTTCACCCCAACCTCCTGGGGCCTCCCTCAGGGAGGTATTTATCTGGATTCACATTGCCTTATCCTCACTGTGGCTCACACAGTGAAACCTGGCTGCTTTCTGGGCTCTCTGTCTGCTCATCTGCAGAAACAGTATGTGCTTTGAGTTGTCTCTGGAGGTGGTGAATTGGCCCTTCATGGAGTCTGCATAGATCTCAGCATTCCCATCAGGACTTATCAGGGCCACCCATTCCAGCCCACTCCCTGGATCCTGATGAGACAAGTTCAAATAGTAGGTGCTGGAGGTGAATCCAGTAGTCATAGGAGATTCAGAGAGACCTCCTGGGCTTTCTCATGCCTCAAATTTCAACAGATGCTACAAGCTGCACTGCACAATGGAAACTTATGTTCATAGGGCCATTATTCATGATTACCAAAAGTTGGAAACAACCCAGGTGTCCACCAACTGATGGAAGGATAAATAAACTGGTGTATTCACATGATGGAATATTATACAGTGATAAGAAGAAATGAAGTTGTGAAGCATATGACAACATTGATGAACCTGGAGGACATTATTTTGAGTGAAGCCAGCCAGAGGCAAAAGGGCAAATACTGTAACACTGGATTACTATGAACCAAATATATTTTGTAACATATTGTATGATTCCATTAACATAAAATGTAAATAAATAAATTTAACATTATAACTTCTTAAACTAAATGTCTCAAAGAAAGGAAATAATATTGATAAAAACAGATACGTGTGAAGTAAAAAAAAAAACATTGGAAAATATATCATTTGTAAAAGTTTTTTATATCAACAAATCTTGCATTTAATTAATATCTTCCAAGAGTAATCAGGAAAGACAAAAAGCAAAAGCAGTACCAAGTGAACTTAAGAACTATATGAAATTATATTTACTGGAATTATTTTCCAGAAATATGAAAAAAAAAAAAAAGATGACATCACAAAGTACAAGAAATAATAAAATGCTTCACAAAGAGGAATATGTAGTAAAGCAATATGAGGAAAATACTACATTCCAAAGTAATTGGTAACATTCACATTGTTAGGGAGGAATAATAATTTCTCTTATTGTATTGGTATATGTCTTCATTTTCTAGAGCTATTATGACAAATACAACAGAACTGGTTGGTTTAAGCAATCAGAATTAGTTTTCTCAAAATTGTGAAAGTTAGAAGTTCAAAATAAAGGCCTCTCCAGGCCATGCTTTCTCCCAGAGGCTATAGCACTCTGGTGCTGCCCTGCTAGTATTCCTAGGGTTCTGTGACTTCCACCTCTGTCCCTGTCACATGGAAAATGACCTCATTTTCTGGCTTTTATGATTTCTGTCTTCCACTGGCTTGTGACTTCTACTGAGTTGCTATGTCCCAATTACCTTTGTTTCTAGGACTCCAGTAATATGGATTAAGGGCCACTATCATTCAAATTGGCCTCATTTCCATAAAATTCACATATGTCCTATACACAAATGAGTCCACACCTTAACTAATAAAAACATCTTCAAAGATCCTATTTACAAAAGTACACACAACCATAGGAACGAAGGTTAAGGATTGAACATGTCTTCTTTGGAGTATGTTTCATTTCCAGTCTTCCCTCTGGACTGTGAAAAGTCAGGCTGTTCAAACATGCAATATGCTTTTAATCCACCCCAATGGCCTCAAACCTTCAGCTGTTTTGGTAACAAATCTAAAGCCAAAGTTTCATGAAAATCAATTATGAGTTGGTGTCTTCTGGGGAAGATGACGGAATAGAGAGTTACAGGACACACTCCTCCTCCAGCTAGTGGACAGGAAGAAATTCTCTGAAAAAACATTCTGGTTCTCCAGGGGCCAGGGGAGCACTGTAGGACATCCAGAAAAAAGCAAGAGAGAAAGACTGAGAAGCTATGGCAGAAAAAATGTGAGTGAATTGTTGTCAGTGATGAACATCCATGCCCAACCCTGGAGGCTTGCATGCTGTTTGGTCCATGGCTGGCTGCCCCAGATGGAAAAGGGTATGAAGGTCTTCCTCCCTGGGAACATGGGGGAGTATGGTCAAGTGCTGATTATGGATTATGATTGACCAACTTGGAATGCTGGTTCCCAGCTGTAAATCTTGTTCTAGCCTGCCCTGAACAGGATTCCCCACAGCCATTGTTTCAATTCTATCCTTTATTGCTGCCTCACTCAGCTCCTATCCAGGTGTCATCAGGCAAGGCTGTGCTCTCCCAGGTGTGGGTCCAGCTTAAAGCCACTGAACCCTGCAGTTGACTGAGGAGGTAAAGATTTCACTCAAATCCAGTTCCAGGGAACAAGTGAGGCAAATAAGCCAGGCTTTCCTGAGGAAGAGGCCCACCTAACAACACAGAAACAAGGTTTCAGACCCACCATTACTCACATTTCCTCTTCTCATTTCTCTATGCACAATGCAGCACTTTCTGTATAGGTGACAGCTCAGGAAGATATCCCAGGGTTCCTGACAATAGACAAGTCTCTGGCCACCTCATGAGGCATCTGGTACCAATGAGAATTGAGGGGTTTTTCCCAGCCCATCAGATTAGCTCTCTCAAACATGATCAGTCTGATGTGAGTTTGGATCATGTACAAGCTTAGTAAGTGCAGAAGCCCCATTCTTTATGGAGAGAACAAGATGAGGCACCTGGATGAAACAACTGAGACCATGACAGATTGTTCTTTCTTCTGCTCCTTTCCCCTGAGGTCATGGAGCTCACCATCACAGTAGGGAGCTAAGCCTGAGAACCAAAATCTATGGATAGCCTGCTAAAAAAGGGATATACATGATCACATACTGGGAAAAGAAAATGGAGGCTTAAATTTTCAATTCAGGAGAAATTATTCTGCCATAAAATAATTTGTTCTTATGGCGATTAAACAATCATGCATATTCAACTTTATTATTATTATTATTTATTAGTATTAGCATTTTTGCCTGGACACAGCTAGGAGAGAGAATTAATTCCACAAAATTAACTGCACAGTGTTAGAGTGTTAGTTGAATCAAAGTTTGTTCATACTTAAAGTCATATCCAGAAGAATAAATGGAGAAATCTAATTCATATGTGTGAATGCATTATATTATAATTAATAATTACATTGCAGATACATTTTCTGCATTTGAAACTGGGAAATATCATGCCATTACTTAGAATAGATACAGTGGAGAATCCCGAGGGGTTAAATACTTTTAAGCAAGGAGCGGAAAACCTATATCATTACAGGAATCCCATGTTTCCCAAAATATTCCTTGCCCCTGAGGCTTGGGTTTGTCCCTATGTTGGGTATGTCACAAGTGCCCCCTCAAGTCCAGCACCATTTTGTATAGGGAGGTTTGTGCCTGGGCTCACAGTGATTTCTCCTCACTGGGTTTTTTGCACAGAAAAACATGGCCGTGTCCTCTGCTATCACTGAGCTCTCTCTGCAGACAGAAATTGTTTTTGGACATGTCTCTTTAATGGAGATTCAGCTCATGAAGGGAGGGGCATAGTGTATGTCCCCACTGTCACATATTCATGCACCCTTTTCTCCAGGGACTGATGGATCCAATGCCAGCAATAATCACTGGTTGGGATGGAGATTCATAGAGTAGGTGAGAGACAGGGTCTGTGAGGGCTTCACAAGTCCTGGTCCTGTCTTCTGCAGCTGCACCTGGGACAGGACACCTGAGGACAAGGAGAACCACAGTGAGTCATGTGCTCAGAGGCAGCATCCCCATTACCTCCATGGCTAAATCCCCTGAAACACATCTGAGAGCTGCCTCCAGTAAGAGGAAGATCTAAAAAGGCTTAACATCCAGGACTTGCAGACAATAGTTTTCCGATTGAGAAAGATCCTGAATATAAGTCTATGTGATCTGTTATTTAATCTGTTAGAATAATTGGTGACTTGTATGTTTGAAGGACCTTTGTATGTAAAGATACAAAGCCTGGAGTGTTCCCTGGATCCTTGGTGCTATGAGGCTCTTCTGGGAGGAGGATGCTTGCCAAATCCTAGGAAGACAAATTCCCCTCCCTGGGATCCCACTTCCCCAAGGACAGGATTTTCTTTCTCCATGAACTCCTAGCAGGCACTTAAACATGTTTATTCCCTTCAAGATGAATCTTGAAGACCTTATGTTTAATGAAGCAAGTCAGGTCCTGAAGGACAAATATTACATGACCTCACTGACATGGATTAAGTAAATTGAGCAGGCTCACAGAGATAGAGTCTGGAAGATAGGTTTACAAGTGTTAGAAATGGAGAAGGTTGTGAGCCAACACCCATAAGGGCAAAATCTAAGATAAGGTGGAAGTGTGTAGTTGTGAAGTGGAGGGGCATGGCAGTGGTGCAGTGATACTTTTGGGTTAGGTGGTGCTGGTTTGTCAGGTGGTAGGGTGGGGAGGGTGGGTTTTACTGTCCATGAAACTGTGGGGAGAGTTGGGGAGGGAGCAAGTGAACACTGGGGATTTGCGGGTATGTGGTTAAAACTACAATATTGGAAATGCTCTTAGGATAACATGACAGGGGAGGGTTACTGGTTTAGGATGTTGGATGTGGGGGTCATTTGGGACAGAGTGCACCTGGCCAGGCTTCTAGGGTGTATGTGAGTGTTCCTCTTGTCATAATGGGTTGTATCAGTGGGTGGAGACCCATATAATGAACTAGAAGGTGTTGGGCTCAAATACAGGGGTGAGAATCTCTTGAGAGCATAGACAGTGCCTAATAGAGGAGGATGGAGCATTATGACAAGCCCTTAATGTTGTTTCAAGTAACTATGAATCTTATTCTTTAAAGAGTGAAGCCTGGTGGTTACCATGGGTCCTGAGGGGAAAGGAAGGGCAGAATAAAATAAATGGAACATGGGACATTTTGGGGATGATGGAAGTGTTCTACATGATCTTGCAATGATGGATACAGGCCATGTTAAATTTCATCAAAATTTATAAAAGTGTATGGTCCAAAATGTAAACCATAATGTAAACCATTGACCATGGCTTGTAGCTATGTTTCAATATTTGTACATCAATTGTAACAAATGTAGCATCCACGTATAAAATGTTATTAATAGGGGAAGGAGAAAAGGGGAAGGATGTTGGGTATATGGGATTCCCTATACTCTGTACGTGACTTTTCTGTAGCCTAAAACTTTTTTGAAGACAAAATGAAAAAAAGTAAGACACTGGGGGAATAAACAGAACAAAATTTCACTAAATATATAAGACAACAAATCTTAGAATTATGAAATGCATTATGTCAAAAGGTTTTTTAAATGTTTTTCATTATTTTTATTGTTCCAAATCTTTTTTTTTTATTTCTTATTTTTTTATTTTTTGTATTTTATTTCTTATTTTTAAAACAGTAATTACTATTTCATTTTCTTATTAACTGTATTTGGCTATTTTCTTGTCTTCATGTTTGAAGAAGGTTTTGAGCACAGAATGGTTACAGCCATGAAAGTGGAGGATCATTTGTGTGGGGTGTCAGTGATGGCAGATACATGTGAGAAGGGTCACCTGGACATATATATAAGGCATATAAATGTGTTCAATTTTTCATGGAGCATTGTCACAGTGGGTGGAGATTCACACAATAACAGAAAAAAATATCAAATCTGCCACATTTTCTAATGGAATAGCAAGAATCCCCTGAGTACAAGGGCAATGACTAGTGAAGGATAGTGGTCCATTTTTTGGCCCTTAATATTGATGACTGTACTTATGAACCTTTACTTTTGAAATTGAAACTTATCCTAGTATTATAGGGTGCCTAAAATTTACCTCATGAGACCCTCCTTGTTTCTCAAATGTGGCCTCTCTCTAAGCCAAACTCAGCATATAAAGGTATTACCTTTCCCCCAGCATGGGACATGATTCCTGGGGGTGAACCTCCCTGACACCAAGGAATTACTACCAAACACCAACTTGAAATGCAACTGGAAAAAGACCTTGACCAAAACTGGGAAATGGTGAAGACAAATGTGAGTTTATATGACTAAGATACTTCAAAGTGAGCCAGGAGTTCATTCCAGAGGTTATGCTTATGCATGTCTCAGCAGGATTTCATTGACTGCCAAAGTAGATACCACCTCAAAGTGGGGCTTGTGAGGGCTCTGGAAACATCCAGACACAGTAGTCAGAGTATATTGCTCAAGAGTTTGCTGTCTTGCCAGTGGACCCTACTTTGGAATTTATGCTCCTTCATGTGACAGACTTGGACTCAGTTGTGGTTTCCCTAAACATGGCTCTTCTGACCCTTCTATTTGAACCTACAATTAGTACTCAGGTTGATAGGTGGATGTACAAGACACTACAATATTTGGGCTGTCCATGTGCCAGCTGGACCCTGAATCTCAATGGAGATGCAGCACCTACTCTCAATTTCATTGGAATCACCTAGGACAACTAACAAGGGGATGATGATGGACAAAGACCATCCCAAGGAGCCAAAAGAGTCTACAACTGTAAACAAGAAAGCCCTATCCATATGCCCCAATGGATTGTTGTCCCCTCTCAATTAGAGGTAGAGTGGGCATCACCATCCCAGAATCTTCAGGATTGGGGAATGAACTATGGACGAAAATAGACTTACTGGTATTCTGCTATAGACTTATTGTGATTCTAGCAATGGAAGAAATTATTATTTATGTGGAGGCAGTTGCCACTGGAGGCTCTGAGGGCAGGGAGGGGAAAAATCAGGTGAAATAGGGGGGGCATTTTTGGGACTTGGGAATTGTCCTGAATGACATTATAACAACAGATACAGGCCATTACATATCTTGCCATAAACTAAAACATTGTGTGAGAGAGAGTGGAAACTACAATGTAAACTATAATCCATGTTAGTGTCAATGTTCTAAAATGTTTTCAACAATTGTAACAAATGTCCCACAATAATGAAGGAGGTTGTTAATGTGGGAAAATGTGGGTGGTGTGGGAAGTGGGGCATATGAGAATCCCCTATATTTTTATGTAATATTATGTAATCTAAATATCTTTTTTTAAAAAAATAAAGAACAAAAAAGACATGCACATCCAGGAGACTTGAATCTCTGGGCTGTCCATGTGCTGGCTGGGCCCTGAGCCTCAGTGGTGTTGCAGCACCTACTCTCCAGTTCATTGAATTCACCCAGGACAGCTGACTGGGTGGTGAGGATGGACAACCACCACACCAAGAGAATCTACAACTGCAAGCAAGAGTCCCATCGATCAGCCATACAGGATCAAAGGCCCCTCTCAATTAGAGGTGGGCTGGCAAATAAAATATGGACTAGAGTAGACTTACTGGTGTTCTACCATGGAGTTGTGATTCTAGCAATGGAAGAAATGATATCATTGATGTGGAGACAGTGGCCACTGGAGATGCTGAAGTTAGAGAGAGGGAAAAAGAAGTGTAATATGAGGGTATTTTCAGGACTTGGAATTGACCTGGATGACACTGAGGTGACAAATACAGGCCATTATATATCCTGCCATAGCCTGCAGAATTGACTGGGAGAGAGTGTAAACTACAACGTAAACTATAGCCCATGCTTAGTGGCAATGCTTCAAAATGTGTTCATCAATTGTAATGAATGTACCAAGTTAATGAAAGAAGTTGTTAATGTGGGGAAAAGTGGGAGGTCTGGGGAGTGGGTCATATGGGAATCCCTTATTTTTCATGTAACAATTTATGTAATCTAAGTATATTTTAAATAAAAAATATGAAAAAATATTAAAAATATATATATATAATAAATAACCTCAATGCCTGAAAATAATTAAAAGGAAATTTAACAGAAGTAGGATGAGAAAGATTAAAAGAGCATACCAGGACCTTCTGTTTAAGAGTTGGGGGTATGGGCTGGCCTCCTGCAGGAAATGGGAGGGGAAGGGACACATCCAGAACCTTAGTAACCCTGCAGGGAGACCAAACCTTAGTAACTCTGCAGGGAGACCAAACACAGGATTCTAAGGAAACCCAGGAGCCCCTTCCCTGAAGCCTGCCAGATGCTCTTACACTGTACCATCCATGGTGAATACAGAGATTTGGGGACTTTCAGGATGTCTCTTATCTCTGTCATGCTCCTCTACTATAAGGTCACATCAGAGAACAACTGCAAGTACAGAACGATGGGGATGAAAGCCAATTCACACATTTACTCTACCTATAACACAAGCACACACATGCATGCAGACACTGGGACACACATGTACATATTACCCATGCACACTTACCTGTCTACTATCCAGTAATACACCCACATACACTCACAATCATGTACACATGTGTGCACACTCAAACACATACACATAGTTGCACACACTGAATATACAGCCCAGAGAGTCACTGTTCTCAATGGACAAGAGCCCCACAGGAAAACCTAGGGAAAGCACTGGGCAAGTCATCCCTCCCAGGAACAGAAGCAGGTGCTGGTCGAGAAAAAAGGGCCCAAACCAGTGAGTTTGGCAGGAGATCAGAATTCCTGTGGGCTAGTGTCTGTGATGGACCTCCTGGTCCTCCCCTCTTGGATAAGGATGTGTCTTGGACAATGGTGCCCCTGTCCCAAAACTGCAGTGGAGTCCATGGGTCAAACGATGTCAACTTTTTAGATCAAAGTTCTCCATAATAGAATGAGTACATTAAAATGTTTGTTCAATATTTCTCAGCATTCTGAAACTCACATTCTCAGGCTGTGAAATTTAAAACAGTTCTGTCATAGTTGTAACTCAATGAGGACAGAGCTGAATCCTTCAATCATTCTGAAAGCTATATGATAACTGTTCATAAGTCATATTAGTATAGGCTCATGAGTATTACATTTTGATATTCATGT
Organism: Tolypeutes matacus; assembly: GCA_026826555.1. Lineage (NCBI taxonomy): Eukaryota > Metazoa > Chordata > Mammalia > Cingulata > Chlamyphoridae > Tolypeutes > Tolypeutes matacus. Next base: position 76,800 of record JAKSZT010024263.1, on the reverse strand, counting down.
ACATAAGTGACCAAATATAATCCAGAAAGATCTGCAATACCTCCTTGGCAGCCATCCACCTGATGGAAATCCTGGAGTCCCAGAACTCACTCAATGGAGAGGATTTCATGTACCTTCAGTCCAGGAATGTAGGAGACTGGACCCTGACAAGAAGCCTTCCCCTCTTGTTTATTCCTGCCTCACCCAATTCTAGTCCAGGTGATATCCTGCAACTCAGATCTTCTGGGCCTCATAACCAATGGCATAGATGCAGCTTTCAGTCAAAGTTCATAACAAGTGAGGAAGGTGAGCCTGAGACCATCCTGGGGCAAAAGTTTAATTTGTCAGTGAAGGAAAAAATATCAGACTCACCATACTCCACATTTCTTACTTTCATTTCTGTCTGTGCAATTTAGCACCCTCCCCAGATGTGATTGCTCAGGAAGAGCTCCCAGGGTTTCTGATGACAGATAAGAATGTGATCACCTCCTGAAGCATCTGCTCCCAGTGAGAAATGGGTGGCTTTTCCTGGCCCACCAGGCTAGCTCTCACTCTCAGAATCAGTGTGCTGTGGGTTTGGATCATCTAGAATCTAAATAAGTGTAGCAGCCTGTCCATGACATAGAGAACCTGATGATAAAACTATACGATATCCATTCTATGTGGTTTCCTCTTTCTGCTCTTTTCCCCTAAAGTCATGGGGCCCTACAAGATGGAGGCTGACTAAGCCTGGGGAACAAGGATTCTGAATGTCCTGAGGGAGGTGGGATATACATGATCACACCCTAGAAAAGAAAATTGGGGCTTTAATTTTCAATTCAGATAAAATTATTCTGCAATAAAATTATATGTCCTTAGGTGAATAAACAATCATACAATTTCCAATTTTTCATCACCATCAGAACAGAGAAATAATTTTAGAAACTTAACTGTACAAGGTCAGACTATTTATTGAATTAAATTTTTTCATTCTTCCAGTCTAATCCAAAAAAAGAAAATAAGGAAATTTAGTTTATTTGGCATATGAATGTGTGTGTATATAAAATACAATACAATATTATATTATGTAATGTTATCTATAAGAGATATGGTATATCTTTATAGATATTACATTTAATATATCTATATCTATGTATATATAATACATTACAAATATATTTTCTATGTTTGAAACTTGGAAACATCATTACATTTCTTAGAATAGATGTAGTGAAGATTCCCCAGGGATTAAATCTTTTACTCAAGAAGAGGAAACCCTATCTCAATACAGGAAAACCCTCTGTCCAATTATCTCCCTTGAAACTGAGCCTAGGGTTGGTCCTGGCTTTGGGTGGTTCCTGAGTGCCCCCTGCAGCTCAGACCCCTCCTGCAAGGGGGATTTGTGTTTGGGCTCACACCAACTTCCCCTCATGGTGGTCTTGTACAGCAATATATGGCTGTGTCTTTGGAAGTCATAGAGCTCAGCTGTACAGAGAACTGGTTCTTGGGTGTGTCTCTGGAGGAGGAAAGACAGCTCTTGAGGGAAGGAGCATAACCTGTACCCCCATTATAGCATATTACTGACAATCGCTGCAGCTTCTCCCCTGGAGTCAGACAGATCCAATGTCAGCAGTAACCATTGCTTATGATAGATTCCAGAGACAGAGCAGGTGAGGGACAGAGTCTGTGAGGGCTTCACCCATCCTGGACCTGTCTCCTGCAGCTGTACCTGGGACAGGGCACCTGAGGACAAGGGGCACCATAGTGAGTCCTGTGCTCAGAGGTATCATCCCCTTTATGTTCATTTCTGAATCTTTGAAATGCTCACATCTGGGAGCTGCCACCAGAAGGAGGAAGAGCCACATGGGTTTCATCTTATGGATGAGGTCCAAGACCTGCAGGCAATATTTTCCTGCTTGAGGAGGATCCTGAATTGAAGTGCATGTGTGTTGTGCTTTCATCTGTTGGCTAGGTGATGATTTGTATGTGGGAGGTACCTATGTATGTAAAGGTTAAGTGATCTAGATGAGTTTCCTGTCTCTGGCATTTGCCTGGGAGGAGGAAGCTAGCCAAGACCTAGGATAATACTGTCCCATTTCTGGGGTCTCACTTTTCTACATTTACATTTTTCCAGACCATGAAACTTTGATAAAGTAGCTGATAAAGGAGCTAGATGCAGCCAAGGAACAAGGATGGCTTTGGAAATATAGTTAATGTGTCTTTACTTTCATGAATATATATATTGTCAAATACCCAATGCAAAAACATGTCCCTCTAATATGCACAATAAACATTTTATCCATTTATCTCTTTTGTTTTTATTTATTGGATATTCTAAATATTTGAGGCAACAGGTAAGTGTAAAAATACAATGAATTCTGAAAAACTGGTTTTAATCCAATATGTCCCATAATTAGAAGGCATTTGATTCATTTAAATTGTGTGAACCCTTCTTAATCTGAAAGTGCTTTTAAACAATATGTTCTCAAGAAGTACTATAGATTTTCATTTGTTTATCAATCTTCCATGCAGTTTATTTTTAGCAGATTGTGGGCATTTCTACTTAGATGATAATCCTTTCCAAAAGTCACCTACAACTGTTTATTCCCTGTTCATAGTTGAGTCTGCAGGGACACCTTGTGCTACTGGAGGAAGTTTAAGGAACATAATCCCTCCTCTGGGCTCACAGATACACAGCTGCAGGAAGGGCCTCAGCTCACTACCATGTTGGAACAGGGTTCTTTGAATTTTGTGTCACAGAAAGACAAGTTCAAGTCCTAACCCCTGGTCCTGTGAATGTGACTTTATCTGGAAATACCAGAAAGTTGAACTTTGAAGATCTTGTTAGGTGAGATGAGGTCAGCTGAATCAGATTGGGCTCTAATCCAACTTTACTGTTGTCCTTTTACAAAGATAAGAATTGGACATCAAGAGAATCAAGGAGGAGGCCATATGATGACTGAGTTAGGATTACCCAAGATTTTCAGGCAAAATCCTAGTGGTTAAGAGGAGAACAGGAAAGAATCTCCCCTACAGACTTGAGATTTACAGCCTTCAGAATTGCAAGACAATATATTTGTATTATGTTAAATCCTCCAATTTTTGATATTTTATTACAAGTGCCATAGGAAATCATTCATGGATACATTCATGGATTCCCAGATATGTCCAACTCCTGCTTTCCTTGTACATTACAAGGAATATTAGATTCTGTGAAAATGGTTTCCAGAACATGGGAGAAAATAACTTGCAGACCCTTGGAATATATCCATACAGTGAATGGTTTTAAGAAGCTCACAATGGCTAGAGGGCATCTCCATGTCCAGGAATCAGGACCCTTGAAAATGACCTGAGAGCTGTTCTCTTGAGGCCTGTCCCACTGAATAGTGGGATTGTGGCTGAGGTCCTAGAAGTCAGTAGAGAGCCCAGCACAACTCCATCCCATCTTGCCATGTGACCCTGAGGATGTGGCTTCACCCATATGAGCTTCAGTCTGATAAGACTGAAATTTAGTAACACAGCAGAACCTTTACTTGTAAATTTTATAGTACGTGTCCATATCTGTAGGCTGTTATCATCCCTGTTATTAGAAACACAGCAATTATCATAAAATCAGTGTGTTTCCCAAAATTCTGAACCCACAGAATTAATAGACCAAACTTGTCCTCTAGGTCCTCACTATTAAGGAAAATATACACCTCTGAAACACCCCTTTTAAATGTGCTTCCCATTGCCTTATTGAGTTAGACAAATGCTCTCATAGGAGTATAATATTAGCCATATAACAGTCTTAGTTATATTCTTATTTTAGATTGTGTTTTGGAAAAGGAAACCCTATTCCCTGATGGGAAGGGAGGAAGTCCCTTCCCAGAGCTCTCTTCACCTGCTCTGGAGCTGGGCCTTGTGCTCCAGGGGTCCTGAGCACCCCCTACTGCCCAGCTCCCACCCTATAAGGAGTTTCCTTTTGGGTTACCAGGGCTTTTCCCTCAAGCATCTCTGCCCAGGGTTACCTGGCTGGTCCCTTGGCATCAGACTTTAGAGATACCATATGTTATTGATAACATCATTTGACATAGTGAATTGTCCTTAGCAACACAGTTACTCTGCAGGTAGACCAAACACAGGATTCTATGGAACACCCAGGGCCTCCTCCCTGGAGCCCCCAAATCCTGTGATACATTCCCACATACAGTGAATCCAGAGCATCTTGGTGACTTTCAGAGTGTCTCACATTTCTTTGTGTCCCTCTACTTGAAGGTCACATCTGGGAACTCCTGCACATAGAGAATCATGGGGCTGAAAGCCCATTCACATGTCTATCAATTCCACAGAATGGACATATTCATGCACACACATGCACTCATACACACATGCTTACACTCATACACATGCACACACATCTATTTGAATAATACACACACTCACAAGCACACAAGGAATCGGCATGTGCACACACACATGCACATAATCACACTAGCATCCATATACACATCCATATACACATTCACATAAGTACACACACATATACATGCTGTATCAAATTTTTGAAGCAATGGACCCAAATTTGTCCTTCCCCCTGTGTCCAGCACATGGGTACTGCCCCCAGTGCTAACCCAAGGCTTTTATATGTGACTTCCTTTGACAAGCAGAACAAAACCAAACATGAGCAATATGAGACTGGACTACTGTTTACATGTTGGGACTGTCTTTCCCTGAAATGCCTGGGAGCTCTGCAGAGGCCCCAGAGAGAGGAGCCAGGCTGCCTGCCAGGGGTCAGGAATAGAGGGCTGACCCATGCACAGTCAGATATACAGCCCAGTGAGTTGCTGAGCTCAGTGGACACAGAGACACAAGGGCAGAGCCAGTGACAGCATTTGTCAGGGCATCTCTCCCAGGAGTGGAAGGATGTCAAGGAACAGGGGGCCTAGAACAGCCATCTTGGCAGGAGGTCAGAATCCCTGTGGGCCAGCATCTTGTTCCTCTTGGATGGGATGTCTCTTGAGCTATGGGGTCCCTCTCCTACCACTGCAATGGGCTCATGGGTGAGAGGACTAGACATTTTACTTCAAAGATCTCCAAAACAGAAGGATTTCCTTAAACTTAGAAACCATTGAATGGAAAATAATGAATAAAATAACTAAATGGATGTCATGCTACAAATCAAAAGAAAGTATCTATGCCACATGTATGATAAAGAATTTCTATCCAAAACAAAGTGCAATATCAACTAAATAAAAGACATAAAATGATCCTCATAATTATGTAAAATATTTCAATGCACATTTCATGAAAGAATATTTATGAATTATGAATAAGCTCATGAATACAGAATGAACATGAGTAGACCTGATGGAAATGCCACAGTGAACTACTATTTCACAAATGAATGGCTATAATAAAATATAAAAGCAAAAAATGTTATTTTGTTCCAGATATAAATAAAGCACATTATAGGAGAATTTATATATTTCAATTATTATATTAAGAAAGGCATAAAATCAATTGTAAAATGTTCCACCTACAAAAGTCAGAAAAAGAAGAGAAAAATGATCAAAAAATGAGTAGAAGGAAGAAAATAATACAGATAGGAGTGGAAATCAATGAAATGGAACACATAGCATAAATTTAAAAATAGACATAGTTTAATGACAATTTAATTGTCAATTAAACTGACAATTTATTTTAATGACAATTAAACTATGACAATTGAAATTTTCAAACATCTTCCTGGAATGATCATTAAAATAGAAATCAATATTATGATTGCAAAAATAATGTCAGAGTAGATCCAACAGACAAGAAAAAAAGATGTTAATATTAGGTAAAATGTATGCCAAAAGACTAGAGAAGTAAATGGAATGCATTAATTCTGTAGAAGTTCCTCTGTACAAAAGCTCACTGACAACAACAGATTTCAATATTTCCTTATTTAATAAATAACTGAATTCTTCATAAAAAATATCAACAAAATGAAAATTCTAGGCCTCGTTAGCTAACTTGGTAAATAAGTACCCTTTCGGAAAAAAAAAATTATCGGTCTTAAAAGAAATCTATCTGAAAACACAAAATGGGGGGAGGTGACCCAGGAATTTCATGGGATGTGAATATTCCTAATAGACATGATAAAGTTACCGTGAAAAAGAAAATTGTATTCCAATATTCCACATAAATTTATAAGATAAAGATAATTGACGCAATAATAGCAAATTAAATCAGACAACATGTAAACATATACTAAATCACTCTCAGTTCGCTCTTTCCCTCACTCCTGGGCACTCTAGGGCCCCTGCAGTGCTCCCTGCCACCCTCCAGCCTTGGGGCCTGAGCCGCCCGAAGAGGAGGTGGAGGGAGTAAGAGGGGCCGCCCAGGAGGCGGCCAGATGGCGGCTTCCTGCAGGGGGTCCCTGCTGTCCCTGTGCTTCCCCGGCTCCTTGCTGACTAGCGGCGATGCCGAGCAGCAGCGCAAATCCAAGGAGATGGACAAAAGTCTGTCCCGAGAGAAGAACTACGTGAAGCGGCTCCTGAAGACTGCTGCTCAGCGCGGGCTACAGCAGCAAGTGCACCTTCCTGGAGCAGATGCAGGGGCCTCCAGGGGCAGGACTTGGAGCAGCGCCTCACCGTCTACAGCAGTGCGATCCAACGGTGACTCTGTAAAATATCTCCTGGATAACTTGGATGAATTTGGAGAATCAGGTTACGTTCCCTCCTGACAAGATACTCTGCTTGTCAAAAGACCTGCCAAAGGCATTCATGAGTATGACTTTGAAATTAAAGTGTTCCTTTCAAAATGGTTGATGTAGATGCTCCAGAGATCAGAAAGGAAACGTTGGTTTGAAAGTTTTGACAGCGTGACATCAAGACTTTTCCTTGTTTCCTCAAGTGAATTTGACAAGGTTCTCATAGAAGAGCAACTGAACAATCACCTGACAGGATCTCTGCACGGTTTTGAAACAATCCTCAATTATCAGGTTTTCAGCAATATCTCCATAATTCTCTTCTTAAACAAAGCAGACTTGCTCGAGGACAAAGTGCAAATTGTGCGCCTCAAAGACTATTTCTTAAAATTTGAAGGGGATTCCCACTGCTTAAGAGACATCCAGATATTCCTGGTAGAATGTTTCCTAACAAATGCTGGGACCAGCAGCAGAAGCCCTTATACCACCACAAGACCACTGCTATTAACATGGAAAATATCCACCTTGTTTTCCGGTACGTGAAGGATACTGTTCTTCATGATTATCTCAAGCAGCTTATGCTACAGAGCTATGTACAAAAGACTTGCCATTTTAATGTATTTTTGTGTTTTTTGTTATTTTCTGTTTCTTTCTTTTTTTAATAGCAGTTTACAATAGGAATTAGAAAATCTTGACTCCATGATTAACTTCTTGGAAATATTAGTCCCTCTTCTGCAGACTGATTTGTGGCTGAAAGCTGCTGAATAACACATTGTCAATATCTGCTGAAGCTCAGGCTTTGATTTGTTTCACTATGGCTTCCATTTGAGTCAAGTTGTAAAATTTCTTGGCAGATCTCAGACTAGTTATATTTTAGTTTAAATTCTTCCACATTTCAAACTGAATTCTCCTGTAGTGCCGTGTAGAAGGTATCCCTAAATACTTGCAGGTATGAGGCAGAGAACAGGTAAACCAAATTAAGATCATTTTTGTCTGCCTAAGACATAGCAGTAACACTTGTTGCCTGTCTTTATGGTGGCTTCCTATTTTAAAAGGGCTATTGGACAAAAGCTTGAATGGCATTCTGTAGGTTTACACAGATTTAGCCTTTTTATGTTTTTAATTGTCTGTACACCCAACAGTTATTTTTATTTTTAAATGTTTGTGGTTTCTGAAGTTAATGTTCTTAATATATTCAAATTTACCTAAGTATTTCTGGTCTGATGCTAATGGAGATTTCACAAATGGTGTGGGGAGCAAAAGGGAAGCAAATGCCATGTGTATAGTGTTTTGATCAACAGTAAAGAGTGAAATATAATTTGCCTCTTTTATATTTAATTACTATGTAATTCATGTGCCGCATGTGAAACATTATGGCCATAGTAGAAACTAAAAACTGCAAGCAACTTGGAGGCAGAACTTTCTGAGTAAACATACCCTTTCTAGAATATCATGTGTTTTATTCTCAAATGTGTAAATCCTGTCTCAGATGATTTTGGTCCTGATTGTAGAAACCACTGTTGCATTATCACAAACATCTTTTGCTCTCCTGTCCATTTCTATCAACTCCAGACTGTGACATTTATGGGATTTTCTATTTATTTGGAGTTTGTCCAGGGCAGTATTTTTCTGGCAAGCTATTCAAGAAGGCATTATTTAAGATTCCTATTCATTCTTGGTGTACCTTCAAAAGACACAGTATGGGGGAGGCAAGATGGCATGGGTTTAGGAGGGTACTCACTGATTCACTCTCTGAGGATGGCTCATTGGGGACAGGGTTCTGCCTGGGGGTCTGTGCTGTGGGCACATGGAGTGAGAACCTTGGGGACATCTATCTGGAGGGAGTTCAATGGTGTGGATTCCTCAGGAGAGATTTGTGAGTTTTAATCCTGCCTGTGGTGGTTAACACAGAAGGCTGAACCCCATCCTGAGGGAGAAAGGCTGGTTTGAGCTGTGACTCCTGCTGGCGACCCAGTGAGAGGGAGCATTCTCTGAGAGTAGGAGGGTTCTGGCAAAGGGTTGAAAGGGGTTTCATTTCTGTTGATTTGACTGCCTGGAACACAATGCAGCTTTGGGGAACAAAATAGCTGGCTTGAATCAGCACCAGACAGAGGGGAGTGGCAAATCTGCTGAGGAACTTGATTTACCTAGCTGCCAGGGATATGCCCCAACTCCTGCCAGCAACCCAGTGAGAGGGAGCATTCTCTGAGAGTGGGAGGGTTCTGACAAAAGGTGGAGAGGAGTTTCCTTTCTGTGGATTTGGCTGCCTGGACCCCCTCATAGTTTTGGGAAGCAGATAAGCTGGCTTGAAGCAGAGCGGGACTGAGGGGAGTGGTGAATCTACTGAGGAAGCCTGATTTACCCACCAGCCCAGTGACACTGAGGCTTGGCTCCAGAGGGGGTGGAGTTAGCCAATTTTATCACTCTGTACTTACAAGCTTCAGAGCTTTAGCTCCCCTGGGGAGACCAGGAAGTGGGAAGTGCTTGATTAGTTTCCACAAGCCTAGTTAGGGTCCCCCCAGTGAAGGGGGTGGTCTAGAAGAGGACATCTTTTGGGTATCTTATTTCACCAAAAAAAAAAAAAAAAGAAGAAGAAGACAGTCACTTTAAAAAATAAAAAAAAAAAAATTATTTTTAATTTAGTTTAATAGCTAAAATCTGACTCAAAACCTGCAGGTAGAACCTTGCAGGGCAATTGATTGATAAACACAAGCAGACTGAGAGGTTCCACAAGGGCCCAAGAAGGAACACTGTTCTTCCTTAGCTTTGTTTGACTTCTTGCTTGTGTGGTTGCTTGGTTTTTCTCTGTTTATTTGATGACTCTTGCTTTTCTTTCTTCTTTCCTCCCCTCCTTCTTTTTTTTTTTTTCTTACTTTTTTCTTTTTCTTTCTTTTAAAATTAGGTGCTGCTAGCTTGTCTCTTCTTTACTGTGCTTCATCTACAGTGATTTCCTATTCTCTGTCTATATTGATTAAGTCTCCAAAGCAATCTCTTTTCCTTCGTTCATCTTAATGCCTTCTGTTTTCTGTTGTGGTTATTACATACCATATTTTTTCATTAGCCCACAACTTAAGCATGTCAATTTCTATTTTACCTATTCTGTTTCCTTCTTTTTTAAATTAATATTAACTTTTCCCTTTCAGCCTTTTCTTTACTCTTTCTCTCCCTCCTCATAATTCTAGCCTTCTAAATTATTATATGTATATTTCTCTATTTGGTTTCCCAGTCCATTGTAGGCACTCCACTTTTTTTCCTATTGCTCTACATTGCCTACATGAGTTAAATATTTGCTTCACTAAGTCTTATACAGTCCCTCTTCTAACTTTTATTGATATTACTATTATCTTTCATCCTTTCTCGTATCTTTTGATACCTTTGGCCTTAATCTTTTGCCTTCAAGGGAACACAGAAAGAAGTAAGGAAATAAAATAAGAAAAAAAAGTGTCAAAGAGAAAACTTAACACACACACAGAACCACCAGCTAAATAAACCTATAGAGCAGACAGAGAAGCTAATCAACTGAATAAATACATCAAGATAAAATGATGACAAGAGGGCAACAAAAAATTACAAACCACACTGAGAAAGAGGAAGACATGGACCAGTCCAATGAACAAACTTAAAACCAGGAAGAGATGCAGAACATCGAACAACTAATCAAAGCTTTCCAAACAACTTATTGACGTGAAGGAAGAGATTAAGAATATTAAGAAGACACTGGGAGAACATACTGAAGAAACTGTAAACATACATAAAAAGATAATGGATATGATGATGATCAATGGCACAATCCAAGAAATCAGAAAGATGCTGGATTCACTTAAGATCAGAGTTGAAAAGGCAGAAGAATGAACGAGTGATGTGGAAGACAATACATCTGAAATCAAACAGATAGTAGAAGAGACAGATAAAAAGTTAGAAAAAATCCAGCAGGGACTCAGAGATTTAACTGACAAAACAAAACACACAAACATACACATTATGAGCATCCCAGAAGGAGAAGAGAAGGGAAAGGGAACAGAAGGAGTGTTGAAGGAAAGAATGGCTGAAAACTTCCCAACCCTATTGAGAGAGATGGATGTGCAGATCCAGGAAGCGGAGCACACCCCAAACAGTAAAAATCCCAACAGGCCAACTGAAAGACATATACTTGTGAAAATGTCCAATGCTCAAGACAAAGAGAAAATACTCAAGGCAGCAAGAGAAAAGAGAACCATCACATACAAGGGAAGCACAATAAGATTAAGTGGTGATTTTTCATCTAAAACCATGGAGGCAAGAAGACAGTGATATGACATAGTCAAAGTACTTAAAGAAAAAAACTTCCAGACATGAATTCTCTATCCAGCAAAACTGGCAATCAAAAAAGATGGAGAATTCAAAATATTCACAGATAAACAGAAATTAAGATACTATGCCAATAAGAAACCTGCACTTCAAGAAATACTAAGGGAGGTTCTACAAGTTGAAAGGAAAAAACAAGGAAGAGAGAGTTGGAGGAGAATTTAAAAACAACTAAAAAGACAAAAACAGAAACAAAACAACATATGACGTACATGAACCCAAAGAAAATAAGGCTGAAGTAAGAAATTCATTGCAAGTAATAACACTGAATGTTAAAGGATTAAATTCACAACTCAAGAGACACAGCTTGGCAGAATGGATAAGGAAATATGATCCATCTATATACTGTCTACAAGAAACCCACCCTCAAACCAGGGATTCAAGGAGGCTGAAAGGGAATGGATGGAAAACAATTTTACAAGCTAACAATAGCCCAAAAGGGAAGGTGTAGCTATTCTATTATCAGAAAAAATAGACTTTAAATGCAAAACTATTGTAAGAGACAAATATGGACACTATATATTTGTAAATGGGGTAATCTCTGAAGAAGAAAGAATGATAATAAACATCTACGCACCTAATTGGGGTGTCTGAAAATACATGAGGCAAACTCTGGAAAAACTAAGTGGAGAAGTAAATGCCTCTACAATTATAATGGGGGACTTTAATACACCATTATCATCATTAGACAGAACATCTAGACAGAGAATCAATAAAGAAACAAAGACTCTGAATAATACATTAGAGGACCTGGACTTACTATACATATACAGGACACTACACCCAAATACACCAGGATTAGTATTCTTCTCAAGAACACATGGATCATACTCCAAGATAAAGCACATGCTAGGCCACAGAACAACTCTCAATGAATTCAGGAAAATTGAGATTATACAAAGTAATTTCTCTGACCACAATGGAATGAAATTGGAAATCACTAAGGGCCAGAGAAACAGATTAGGCACAAAGATATGGAAGTTAAAGAACACACTCTTAGACAAACAGTGGGTCAAGGAGGAAATCTCAAAAGAAATCAGTAACTACCTTGAAACTAATGAAAATGACAACACAACATATCAAAGCCTATGGGATGCAACCAAAACTGTCCGGAGAGGGAAATTCATAGTCATAAATACATATATTAATAAAGAAGAGCTAAAATTGAAGACCTAACTGCACACTTGGAGTAATTGGAAAAACAACAAAAAACTAAAGGAAATAGAAAGAAGGAAATAACAAAGATTAGAGCAAAATTAAATGAAATAGAGAATAAGGAAGCACTAGAAAAAATAAACAAAACCAAAAGCTGGTTCTTTGAGATAAAAAAAATTGACAAACCCTTAGCTAGACTAACAATGAAAAAGATAGAACACATGCAAATACACAAAATAAGGAATGATCAAGTGGATATCACAACTGACTCCACAGAAATAGTGTCATAAGAGGATACTTTGAAAAATTATATGCCAACAAGAATGATAATTTAGAGGAAAGGATGCCCACTATCACCACTCTTATTTAACATTATCTTAAAAGTATGTGCTTGAGCACTGAGGCAAGAAAAACATATAAAAGGCATCCAAATTGAAAAGAAGTAAAAATTTCATTATTTGCAGATGACATGATCCTATACATAGAAACCCTGAGAAATCTACAACAAAGCTTCTAGAACTTATAAAGGAGTTCAGTAATGTTGCAGGCTATAAGATCAATGCTCAACTATCAGTAGTATTTCTGAACACAAATAATGAGCAATCTGAGGAGGAAATAAAAAAAAAATACCATTTACATTAGTAACTAAAAGAATCAGATACCTAGGAATAAATTTAACTAAAGATGTAAAGGACTTATATACAGAAAACTACACAACACTGTTAAAGGAAATCAAAGAAGACTTAAACAAATGGAAGAATATTCCATGTTCATGGATAGGAAGACTAAACATCATCAAGATGTCTATCCTACCCAACTAAACTACAGATTTAATGCAATCCCAATAAATATCAACACTGTATTTTTTCAGGAACTGGAAAATGTAACTACAAAATATATTTGGAAAGGTAAGAGGCCCCAAATTACCAAAGACATATTGAAAAAGAAAAACGAAATTGGAGGTATCACATTACCTGACTTTAAATCATACTACAAAGCTACAATGCTTAAAACTGCATGGTATTAGCACAAGGATAGGCATACTGACCAATGGAACCAAATTGAGAGTTCTGATATAGATCCTCACATATACAGTCATCTGATAGTCAACAAGACCACCAAGCTCACTCAGATGGGAGAGAATGGCCTCTTTAACAAGCGGTGCTTGGAGAACTGGATATCCATATCCAAAAGAATGAGAGACAAATACCATCTCACACCTTATACAAAAATCAAATCAAGATGCATCAAAGATCTAGATATAATAGCCAAAACCATAAAGATCTTGGAAGATAATGTAGGGAAGCATCTACAGGAACTTGTAAAGGGAAATGGTTTCATGAACTTCACACCCAAAGCACGAGCAGCAAGAGAAAAGATAGATAAATGAGATCTACCCAAATTTAAAATTTCTGCACCTCAAAGGACATTATCAATAAAATAAAAAGGGAGCCTACACAACGGGAGAAAATATTTGGCAACCATATATCTGAAAGGAGCCTAATATACTGCATATATAAAGAAATCCTACACTTTGAAAATAAAAAGACAAACAAGCCATTTACAAAATGGGCAAGTGACCTGAAAAGACACTTCTCAAAGGAAGAAATACAAATGGCTAAAAAGCACATGAAAAAATGCTCGACATCGCTAGCTATTAGGGAAATGCAAATTAAAACTACAATGAGATACCATCTTATACCCATCAGAATGGCAGCTATTAAAAAAAACAGGAGACACTAAATGTTGGAGAGGATGTGGAGGAATAGGAACTTTCATCCACTACTGATGTGTTTGTGGAATGGTCCAGCCACTGTGGAGGACAGTTTGGTGGTTCCTCAGAAACCTAACAATAGATCTTCCATATGATTAAGTGATTCCACTGCTTGGTATATATCCAGAAGAATTGAAAGCAAAGACAAGAACAGATATATGCACACCAGTGTTCATAGCACCATTGTTCACAATTGCCAAAAGTTGGAATCAGCCCTGGTGCCCATCAACAGAAGAATGGATGAACATAATGTGGTACATACATACAATAGAATATTACTCAGCTGTAAGAAGGAATAAAGTGCTAACACATGGAATAACATGGATGAGTCTTGAAGACCTTATGTAGAGTGAAGCAAACCAGGCATTGAAGGATGAACAGTATATGACCTCACTGATTTGAATTGAGGAATGTGAACAGTCTCTGAGAACCATTTTCTGAAAGATAGGTCAACAAGGGAGAGAAAGAGAAGAGGAGGTTTTGAGCCATCACCCATATGGACATAATCTATGGTAAAGTGATAGAATATAGTTGCATATTGAAGGATAGGACAGGTGGGTAGTGATATTACTGGGTTTGGTGGTGCAGGGTAGACAGGTGGGTAGATTAGGAGGTGTAGGTTAGAACACCCAAGATACTGGGCAGAGAGATGGGAGGGAGAATAAGTGAACATGGGATTTGTGGGTATGATGTTGAAACTGCATGAGTGGGAATGTTCTTACGGCGATATGACAAGATATTGTCACTGGTTTAGGGTGTAGGTTGGAGGGGCATTCACGATGGGGTGCATCTGGAGTAGGCTTCTGGGGAGTGTGTGAGTGCTCATCCTGTCATAATGTGTTATGTCAGAGAGGGGAGACCCACATGGTGAGTGGGAAGGAGATGTACCCCCATCTTTGGGAGGACTGATTCACACAGAAACAGACAGGTGGGTGTCTCTTAGGCACAAGGATGGATCCTAATAGGGAAGGATAATCAGCATGTCAAGAGCTCTTGTTGCATGTAACTATGAATCTTGTCATCCAATGAGTCAAGACAGGGGGGTGTCATGTGCCCCAGGGGAATGGGGAGGAAAGAACAGAAAAGATCAACACGGGGTATTTAGTGGTCATTGGAAATGTTTTTCATTACCTTACAGTAATGGACACAGGACATGGGAAATATCATCAAAAATTATTAAACTGTACCGTCTAAATTGTAAACTATACTGTAAACCTTTGACAATGCTTAGTAGCTATGTTTCACTATCTGTATAACAGTTATAACACTGCTACCATCCACATAAAAAAGGTTTTAATATGGGGTGAGGAAAGGGGAATGAGGTTGGGTATATGTGAGTCTCTAGTATTCTGTGTGACTCTGCTGTGACCTAAAACTTCTTTGAAAATTAAATGAAAATTTGGGAGACACTGGGGAGTGAGAGAGGTAAGGTGCCATGGTACAGACTGGACACCCGATAATGCAGTGATGAAAGGAAAAAATAATAATAACTTCTATTTTTTAATTTTTTTTGTTTTTTCCTATTTTTTGAATGCTCCAATCCTTTAATTTTATTTTATTTTTAGTTTATTTTCCTGAGTTTCCATGTATTTTATCTCTTAAATTTAGCTTATCATTATTATTTCATTTTCCTATTAATTTTATTTGGCTCTTATAAGGGCTTCATCTTCAAGGAAGGTTTAGATCACAGAAGGGTTACAACAGGGACAGCAGAGGATCATTGGTGGGGGTGTCTGGGATGGGGGTTTCATGGGAGGAAGTTCACCTGAATATACATGAAAGATATATATAATTGTTCAAATGATCAAGGGGTGGGGCATGGCCACAGTGGGTAGACAATCACTCAATAAATGAGGGAATACTAAATTCCCAGCCTGGAGAGCTCTGCCACATTCTCCAAGGGAGCAGCAACTGCCCCTGTGTGCAGGGGCAGTGTCTCGCAAAGGAGGATGTTCTACTGATGGGTTCTTGTTATTGATGACTAGCCTTACAATTCTTTGCTCTTGTAATTGAAACTTAGCCTACTGTTATGGGGTGCCTAAAGGTTGCCACCCCAGGGTCTCCTTTTTGCTCAAATGTGGCCTCTCTCTAAGCCAAACTCAGCATATGAATGCATTACCTTCCCTGCAGCATGGGACAAAACTCCCAGGGATGAGCCTCCTTGGCAATGAGGGATTAATACCAAGTGCCAACTGGCAATATGACTGGAAAAAGACCTTGAAGAGAAGGGGGGAAATTTAAAGACAAATGAGTTCATGTGGCTAAGAGACTTCAAAGAGAGTCGGGAGGTCATTCCAGAGGTAACTTTTACACACACCTCAGTAGGATGTCATAAAACACCAAAGTGGATATCACCCCACACAGAGGGGCTCCTGAGGGCTCTGGAGACACCCAGGTCCTATATAAGGGGGATAGCTCCAGAGATTGATGCCTATCAGTGGGCTCTACTTTGGAATCTGTGCCCCTGAGAATGACAGAGTTGGACTCAAATAAGCCCTCCCTGCACATGGTCTATCAGTCCCTATTCTTCAAACCTATATGTGATGCTGGAGTTTGTAGGTGTACTTCCAGAGACTGGAGTCTTTGGCTCGGTGGAGGTGTAACTCCTACTCTATAGCTCAAAGGACTCACCCAAGTCACCTGGTGAGGAGACGATGATGGACAAGAGCCATCCCAGGGAATGGAGAGAGCCTGCAGCTGCAGGCAGGATAATCCCATCCATCATATCCTTGGGATATAATCCCCCTCTCACTTGGAGGTGGAGTCGACATCACCATCCCAAACTCCTCAGGATTGGGGGAAAAGGTATGGAATAAAGTGGACTTAATGGTATTCTGTTGTAGACATATTGTGATTCAAGCAATGGAAGAAATTACAACAGTGAGATGGAGCCAGTGGCCACTGGACACTTTTAGGGCAGGGATGGGAAAAGCAGTTGTAATACAGGGTTTTTTTCAGGACTTGGGAATTATCCTGAGTGACAATACAATGACAGATACAGGCGATTTTACATCTGCATATACCATGCAGAAATGTATGGGAGAGAGTGTGGTCTACAATGTGAACTATGGTCCATGCTTAATGGCAAAGCCCCAGGATATGTATATCCATTGCAGGTGATGTGCCACACTAATGAAATATGTTTATGTGGGATGTTATGGGAGGTGTGCGATGTGGGGACCATGGGAATGCAAGTAATTTTTGTGTAACATTTATGTAATCTAAGCATCTTTTAAAATATTTTTTAATAATTAATAGAAAAAAAAGACACAGTATGTAAAATTTGCATAATTGTTACTTATGAAAGGCCTGCTTTTTTGAGTTAATTTTTTAATGTTTTAAGGATACTTCTAAGAATCAGTGGTAATTCTTTAGTTCAGAGCTATATGTTAGGAAGTGCTGGTTCAAATCCCCAGGGCATGTAACTGTGAATCTTGACATTCCATGGGTTAGGAGAGGGGGGTATCATGGGCCCTGGGGGGCTGGGGAGAAGGGAACAGTCAAGATCTAATGTGTTGTTTGGTGGACATGGGGAAGGTTTTTCATTACCTTTCAGTAATGGACACAGGACATGGTAAATATCATCAAAATTATTAAACTGTATCATCTAAATTGTAAAAAAAAAAAAAAAAAAAAAAAAAAGAGCTATATGTTGACATCTCCTACTGCTTACCAAGTTAAAATGTACCCATGAAGGTAATTTGTGTTTATAAATACATTCACAGTGAATCCATCACAATGGTTGGTTTGCAGTAGTTAAAAAATACCCTCATGTTGGTTATGCATAGTGTTAGAATTGGATTCAGAGAAACAAATATACAAGGCTGGTGACTTTTTGAAAAGTGAAACAACTTTTCTTCTTTTCCTGAAAATTGTGATTAAGACTGTGATATCTGTCACTTTACTGCATAGCTGACTGTGCTGTCATGTATTTTATTGGTTAGTAAGCCCTTAAAAGATCCCTTAAAAGAGTGATCAGCATTATGGATCATCACCCAGCCTCTCCAGGACCTCAGCACTTGATCTGTTCTGCTTTCCAGGATAAGATGAGGGCTGCTCAGTCAGCTGACCAGGGGTTGTTCTGAACATACCTTACTGTCCTTGCTTTTGATGTTCCCTCATTAGCATGTACATACTAGCTGCCAGGGTTTCATGTCTTGTTGTAATACCTGAGCTATAAACACGTGGCTCCACATCATCAACACAAGTGTGCATAATATAACTCATACATGTTTTAATAATTTTATACCTAGCTTCTTGCCAAAAAGAATACACTGTTTAAATCCACAGGATTGGCATAATGTTGTTGCTGGTGACACTCTCTGAATATGTGCCCAGTAACATTGGACTTTTCAGTGAAGAGTCTACATGCACATTTAGCAAAAAGTTCTCTTGAATGGTCAAGTCTTCACTCCAGTGAAGACTAACATAAATTCCCTACATAAAGAGGAAATTTAGTGATATAAATTATACTTAATATCTGTGATAAGAATCCATAAACATTACCTAACAAAGTAGAAATCACCAAATTTCTCCATGTTGTCTACCACCAAGAAATGTTAAAACACTAAATAGATATATTATTTTTGACATTTGTGATTTTTGTCCGTGGCATGTGTGATGTCTCAGGGTCAACATTCTTTTAAAATCCAGAAAATATTTTCAGGCCATAAATTTCTTATGTTTAATGACAGACTTGTGTAGATATTCACTAGAACTGTAAGGTTCAATCTAAAGGCTTTAGATCACATTTTTTATATACTGTATTTTTAAAACATTTGAAAGGAATCTTAAACTGGTAGAATGGAAACCAGAGCCTTTTGAAATACCATGATATGAAGAAGGGGATAAAATTTAGTGACCAGAATTGAAAGAGTTCTTGTAATTTTTACTATGTCAATTCCCTTTAAGCTCTATCTAAACCATGATTTAAATTTAATGCTCTTTGGTGTGTTCAATTTTTCTAAGTCTTTATGGTTATATTTGAGAATAAAATATGCCTAATTCTATATTGCATGTTGTTCTTAAACCTAAATGCCTTCTTGTTTTATTTTCAAGAAATATCACATAAGTGTCTTCACTGACCATGAAGAAATTTATATTATACAGAGTTGCCTCATAAATCAAAGAACAAAACAAGTTAGGGCCTTAATTCTTTATAGAGAACAGGTTTTGCCAAATGTTTTCCGAAGATCTAAATAGTAAATAACACAAAGTATGCCTCTGCCACTTAAATATTATTTTCAATAACTTGTATTGTTGATTTCTGCCAAATATATTATTAAATTGAAATTTTCCATTTCAACTTTATTGGCTGGAAAGGACATTTGATAGCTAGAGAGCAACTGCAACCAAAGAAGGCAAATCGGAGTGAAAAAGATCATTCTTTTTGTTTTATTTTTATAAGTTACATTGGCATGTTCTTTACATAGAGAAGGTCTGCTGGATCTTTTCTGCTGTGGGGCAATTTAGGGAAATCTTTGTCTAGTCAGGTGGCAGTGCTTGCTTTAAAATTCAAGGAGCAAATATTATCTTAATACCAGAAATAATTAAAAGTATTGATTTAGATTCAGTAGAAATCATGTGCCATATAATTTTCTGTAAGAGGGGATAGGTGAGTCTTAACTCTCAGTGTATACCCAAATACTTGTATTTATGCTTCTGATAAAATATATTTACAAGATTAGTACACATATCTGGTTATGCCTTATTTAAATGAAGAATAAAGTTATGCACTGTTATGTCCTGCAACTCAAACCACTATTTGAAAAACCCTCAAGTTGATGCTTTCATTATAGAATGATATATTTGGACAAAACAAAAAACAAAGCCATTGAAACAAGATTCTTGCCATTGCAATGTTATTTCTGTATATGTAATAAGAAAGCTAAATATCAGCGTTAACTCTTAATTTCTTGTTTGCATCCATGAAATCTACCTGTAATGCCCAGTTAAACATTTGTAACTGGAAACGGCTGTGGCTCAATCAGTAGGGCTCCCATTTACCATATGGGAGGCCCTGGGTTCGGTTCCCGGAGCCTCCTGGTGAAGGCAAGCCCACATGCACGGCGTGGTTAACTGACCCAGCGAGCACAAGCAGCAAGGGGGGGATAAATGAATAAATAAATAAAATCTTAAAAAAAAAAAAAAAAAACATTTGTAACAAACTCCCTAATAAATCTAGAGAAAGTAAAAAAAAAAAAAAAAGTCATGATCAAGTAGGGTGTATTTCAGTGAATGAATGGCTAGGAAAATCATATGAAAATTTTTCATGTTCATATACTTCTTAATAGAGAAAAAAAAATGCTTTGTCAAATTCAAAATCCTTTCATTGGACAAACTCTTGTCAAAGTAGGAATGGATGGGTAGGAGAATTCTCAAAATGATAAAGGGCATACCTGCAAAAAAATTAAGGCAAACCTCATACTTACACAGAAATATGTCACTTTCCTTCCCTGTACCCAGCCAAAAGTCAAAAATGAAGGAAAATAAAAATGAAATTCAAAAATTAATATCTAATTTTAAAAATTCTACATTGGGACTGACATTCAAATAAATATGGACATAGAATTAGAAGGTTATAGAAGGTTATAAGGGGATGTTTTCTGTACATAAGGGAGAGAAAACATTGACATGAAAATCATCCACAGACTTCCCAGCACTTGATCCTAGACCACTGGGTGTGGTTTCCTGGGCTTGGTGAGTCCTGAACACGACTGAAACCCAGCCCTTTCCTGCCTGCCCTGAAGGAGGTTTGCATGTGAGCTCATTCTGTCTTCCCCTCAATGTGTGTCTCCCACAGTAATACATGGCCTTTACTCATCTGTCTCAGAGCTCAGCTGCCAAGTCCTGCTTCTTGGATGTGTCTCTGGAGTTCTATGCTGTGCCAACACCAGCACCCACATGGCCTCCTCTTATGCAGCCCCTCCCAGGACCTGGAGCATCCAGGTTGAGCAGTCCTCACTGACTGTGCTGGAGAACACAGAGACCCACAGGGGAGGGAGAGGACCTGGGAGGGCTTTGGCAGTGCAGGTCCTGATTCCTGCAGCTGCACCTGGACAGGACACCTGCAATAAGGAAACACTGAGTCACCCAATTCCTAGACCTCATTCCCATCACACCATTTCTAAAACCTTGGAGATGCTTAAAGCAACCAAGTGGAGAGAGGAACAAAATGATTCCATGTTCTTTTGGACAAACCCCAAGAATCTCAAAGAAACCTTTCCAGAAAGATAACTAACCTGGTTGAGTAATACAGGAGCTGTGTTGTTTCTCAGCTGCCCAGGGTGTGGTTTGAATATTGGAGGTATGTTTGTGTATAAAGATGGGAAAGATCTATGGGCATTCCATATACCAGGCACTTTTGGTTGCTTTCCAGGGAGTTTCTGTGTTCACTGACTGCAAGACAGAAAGAAAGTTCATGTGGCAATAAGGATAAAATATATGTTTTTATATCGTGTCTTTCCCATGTTTAAAAGAATTAGCTTTGCACTGCCAGTTTTTTTTCTCCTCTTGTAAAAACAAGTAGATTTAGTATGGCTAAGAGATTTAAAATGCAGTCTGGAGAACATTCTAGAGCTTATTCTTAAGTAGGTTTCACCTGATATCATGAACTGCCAAAGTATGCAAAGCTTCAAAAAACAATATTATTCAAAACCCTAGTGACATCAGACACCATAAACCAAAAGATAAAGAACATAGAAAACTATCTAACTAGAAGGACAATTGGAGTATCCCAAATATCCACAAACACAGACAACTTATATATTCTTATTTTTCTTTAAAGACCTTTGTGTAGAAATACCAACACAGGACACTATTTGGGTGGCTACTGGAATCTGTGCTCCCTGAATTGCAATACTAAGACCCTTAATAAATGCCCTTGTTTCCTTGAAGCATAGTTTGTTATATTTTAATTGACCCTCTAATGAAGAAGAGTGCTTGGCATATAGGAGGCAGTAAATAAATGCATACTAAATGAGTTATGTTAATTAATAAAATGGAGAGGAATGGATCACAAAACCAGAAATAGAGTGGATATAAGGTCAAGTAAAGTATGATTTATACATGAGTTATTTAATGGCTATCTCTCCTAGACTCACCTCTGTCACTTGGAATGGAGGAAGGCAGTGGAGCAGCAGATGAGCTGAAATTACCCAGTGTTAGATAGAGACACAAGCCAACTGGTCATGTTACTCTGTAAAATTCCAGATCACAGATGCCTCCATCTGGGGCATCTGTAAAAGTCAAAAGTCTATGGGCAAAAATTACAAGCCCAGGTGCTGTTGATCTGAGGAAGTAAGAGAAATAGAGTGAGAAGATGACAGGGTATGGTGGAATCTCAAACAAAGAAAGCTGAGAGGCTCAAGTTGGAAGCTCCTTTAAAGATACTGCTCCCTGTGATTTGTGGCAGGAGAGTCTCCATAGCCCACCAGCTATGGGCTTCGAGCAAGTGGTGACTTGTGTCTCCCACCCTAGTCTAGGCCCCTGGTGTTAGCTAGCAGGATGCACACTTGTGTTCTCACATCTAAGAGGCTCACCTTTAAATCACCTGAATCTGGAGGGTCCCTGGTGAGGCTGTAGAGAGATATGGAGGCTGTTCAGTGGATGATGTTCCCACCACTGTCTATCTGCCAACATATCCCAGCCTCTCCACAGGAAGCTAGAATTCAGAATGTACAAGCAACAAGGTATAGTTATCTCCCAAATTATGCTAGTGTTCTAGAAGGGCATCTGTGCCCCTCAGCCAGATCTCAGGAGGTGTACCTGTGTCCTCACCACCAGGAGCAGAAACCCTCACTCCCTAAACACTAGCTGCACCAATGAGAAAACTATTTCCCTGGCAGAAGTGCTGGGAGGGTTGGAGGCAGATGGAGATGTCCTCAGTGTTCCATGATGCCCTGCAGTGGGAGACCCTTGTAAACATCTGAAAGTCACTATTTTCCAAAGAAAGGCATCACACCACCTTTGCCTGCTGAAACCTCTGGTTGAGTACAGAGGATTAAGTGTGTGGATTAGTTCTACCTGATAAGCTTGATTTTTTCACAGAATACCAAGTGTGGAGGTTGCCATTTTATTTATATGAAATTATTGATAATATTAGGTTAAAAATACACAGGTAAACATTGATTAATGCATCCAGGAAAATTTAAAATAAAAGAAATACCTTATTTATGTGTAAATGGCATCAAGAATGCTTTTTGAGTAAGTGAAAGATAAACAAACATTGTGAGCCTGCTATTTTTATCTTATAATGTTTCT
Organism: Tolypeutes matacus; assembly: GCA_026826555.1. Lineage (NCBI taxonomy): Eukaryota > Metazoa > Chordata > Mammalia > Cingulata > Chlamyphoridae > Tolypeutes > Tolypeutes matacus. Next base: position 53,635 of record JAKSZT010024263.1, on the reverse strand, counting down.
TCTAATATTTATATTGAAAACTGTGTGTGACATAATAAAACCTTCCATGTAAAAGCATCTATATATGTTAGAGATTTAACATAGCACAAGGACATGGCCCTTGATGTCACAAAGCAGGGAAAGATAGAACTGAAGAATCTGGACACTGCCCCTGAGGCCAAGCAAGGGTTTCCCTCTTCTTCCTTCCACATGAGGATGTAATCACCACCTTATGATAGGGGATGGCTTCTTTTCATGGACATTCTCAGGAACTTGTCTTAAGTTCAGAGAGTTAACTTCACAAGGTCAGTTGGAAGCAGGCAAGTCCAGAAGAATGTCAAGAAGAAAAAATGAAAATGATCTAAATGCATGTAACAACATAAAAAATATATGCACTTTAATTGAATCTTGGATGTGGCATAACACTGCTTAGAAAAGGTGTAATGCTGTTTCTCTGGGAGTTATCATTTTGTGAAGCAAGAAGGATGGCAAGGAAAATTCTCCCCAGGCCCACTCTACACCTGAATGAGGAGCTGGCTCCTGTGCATTCCTGGTGGTCCCTATTGCCCCATGCAGCCCAGTCTCCCCAGTGCACCCAGTAGGGAAGGTCTGTATCTGACACAAACTCAGACATCCTCTCACTGTTTATCCCATGCAGTAATACACCACCATGTCCTTAAAACTCAGGCTGCTCAGCTTTAAATAACTTCATTCTTGGAGATGTCCCTGGTGATGCCAATTTTTGATTTAAGCATTGAGTTATAGTGTGTGTTTCATTGTTCCCCATGGCCTCAACCAAAGCAAGTCACTTTCTGGAGCCAGGCAGATCCACCCCACACCATAACTGGTTAAAGAGAATACAGAGAAGTGCAGGTGATGGACAGGGTCTGCAAGGGCTTCACCAGGCCAGGACACCACTCCTGCAGCCACACCTGGAACAGGACACCTGAGGACAAGGAGACCACAGTGAGTCATGTGCTAAGATACATCACCCCCTTTACTTTCTTAACTGAATCACTGAAGCCCTCATATCTGAGAGCTGCCCACTAGAAAGAGGCAGAACAACAATGGTTTCATGTTCTTATGCATGATGCCCATGAAGCCCTGAAATTATATTCTTTATTGGGTAGGATTGTGAAATTAAGTAAATTTTAGTCATCTGGTTACCTAAGTGGTGATTTCAATGTTGGAGGCATATTTCTGTATAAAGGTGAAAGGGGAGTGTGGAGGTTCTCTGGTTTCCCTTGTGAGGAGGATGCTGGGGGGATGGTTCCTGGTTCTCCCCCTTTTCTAAATCCAGGTTCCTCTCCTTCCAGGCCAGAAATGTCCTGAAGGAGCTGATCAGAGAGCTGTATATGGTCAAGGATTAAGGATGACTTTGAAATTGGGTAAATGTGACTGACTCTTAACTGCAGGGATGTATTTATATATCAAATTCTCCTCACAAATCCAGGACCCTATAAATTTCCAGAAACCCATTCTGATAAATTTCTCTATCCTGTTACCTCATGTCTCTGGTATATTCTAAAATTTTGAGACAGCAGTGAAAGGTAGCAATCACAGTGCATTCAGAGAAAACTGTGGGCAATAATTTTTCTTGTGAATTAGAATGGCTTCCAGTGAATAGCAAATTTTAGGGAAGGTATCATCCACACAAACATCTTCATTTTTTGCATATCCAAGGGTTACAGTGCAGTTACTTTTGGTAATGTAAGACTATCAATAAGTTTAATTTTGACATGAGGTAGACAGCTCTGTCTAGATGAAAATCATTCTCAGTGGTCAAATTGCCTGTAACCTCCTAATCCTGTTCTTTCCTTGTGCATCTTGTATATCTGCAAGAACATTCTGGACCTTGAACCCTCTCCTTGAGGGAGAGCTCTTAGGAACACAAACCATCCTCAGGGCTATGATAGAGGCAGCTAGTCAAAATCCTCAACTGAATATATGCTGTGTCAGGAACCTGATCTTCATGAACCCACTTGGGTGTGCTAGAGCTGGATGGTTTACCAAGGGGTTGAGCTCACCTCATGGCCTGAGAGAAGGAGGTACTGTTGAAAATCACCTGAGTGTTGACCACCTGAGAGGCTGAGTCACTGAATTCTGGAATTGTGACTGAGATACTATAAGTCAGTGGTGGTGAAGATTGGCTTCCTGAGGTTTTGAACCAGGGGATTACCTGTGTTTTCTCACACATTGAGAAGGAATAGAGTCTGTACAAAGTATACTTAAGAAAATTCAATCACCAAATAAAAATGGCAATTGAAAATTCACAGTAAGAAGCAACAACAAATACCTGGGAGGTGGAGTATCTGATGCACATATATGCCACATTATAATATTCAAAATATCCATTATTTAAAAACAAAACATATAGGCATGAAATGTTTCTAGAATGTAGGGTCCTCCCAGAGGATAAAAATACATTAAAAGAAACTATCCCTAAGGCAGTGCAGACATTAGACTTTCCAGAAAAACACTTTAAATCAACTGCTTTAAATATGCTCAAATGCTAAAGGAATCCATGTTCAAAGAACTACAAAAAAATCTAGGAGACTGATGTCCCTCAAAGAGAAAATAGCAGTATTAATCAATAAAAAAACTTTTCTACTTATAGTATCCATATGACCCAGACAGTAGCAATTAACTTATGTTCCTCCCATTGGTTTGTCTGTAAAAACTGATAGATTAAGTCTCCAGATAGCCATAACATCTGCACTCGTGACTCTAATTTTACATGACTTACCATCTATTTAGTAGAGGCAGCTGGGGAGATAGCTTATTCTTCATGTTGGAATTTTATAACTGTGTTTGATGCTTTCTAAAAATAATTCCTTTAAGCCAGATCAAGGCCTATTCTAGAAAACCCCTATTAATTATATCAGAATGAAGCACATTTTTAAATGGAGATAAGGAAAATTAAAAACAGTGTCTGCAGCTGTATAATTTAGCATCTTCCAAGTACTGAAATGATGATGGCATAGGAGAAACTGACTCATTTTCTCAGAGTTTCCTGTTGTAAGTAAAATTTGGACTCAGGGGCAGGAAAGCTAAGAGTAACCCTAGGCATATATCTTCTCTTAGGATAATGAATCACAGATACTTTTGGGAAAAATATCTTTCCCAGCCCACCTCTGCACCTCCCTCTTCAGATTGTCCCTGAGTTCAAAAAATGCTGGATGTTCCATGCATATAATATATTTTTTGTATTCAATATTTTATCCAGTATGTGCTTTGCAAATATTTTCTCTATATACTTGCTTTTATTTTCATTTCCTTAACAGTGACTTTTGTTGGGCTAAAGCTTTTAATTTTGAAAAACTCCAGATATAGTCTTTCATTTGATATTATAGCTAAAACTCAACACGAAAACCAAAGTAACAGAGATTATTTCCTATTTATTTTACTTAAAATTTATTGTTTTACATTTTACATTTAAAGTCAATGTTTTATGAGATGATTTTATAAAGTTTGCAGGTGTGCTCTAAGGCTCCTGATTTTATTTTATCATCTTTATTATTATTATTCAGCAAATGAATATCCAACTGTTCCAGTCCAATTTATTGAAAATTCTTGTTATTTAACTGAATTTCTTATTGAACTTTGTGATAAAATAGTTTATGTTTTTTGCATTAGTCTCCAGCACATATTCTATTGGGCTTATATACAAAAGCTTTCCCCTGCTGCTATTGAATATGGTCTTGCACTATTTTGCATTGTATCCATTGACATGTGAGTGTTCCATTTTTTACAAGCTCATACCACTGTAACCATCTGCTTAACATTGATGGTTACAGTGGATTAGTAGTGACATTTCAGGTGTTATTAATTCTCATTTAATGCTGAATGAAATGTTGAGCCTCTTTCATTTTAGTTTGCCACGTGTGAATCTTCTTTGATGCAATGTCTGTCATAATTTTATCCATTTTTGTTTAATTTTCTTTGTTTGAGCTGTAAAAGTTCCTTAACTATTCTGTTTCATGTTTTCTTTTTCTTTTATTATTTTTTTTTCTTCACATTTTCTTAAGTTACATACTTTAATTTTTTCCATGCAATTTATAAATTTCAGTTATTTTCTTAAAAGTAACTTTCACATACCAAACATGTTCTAAATTTTGAAAAAAATATATTGATTTAGTCATAATCTTAATGTGTGTATCTTCTCACCAATGTCACACAACTTGTTTATTACAGTTATCAATTATGCCTCTACCAATTTTTCCAAAGTCTTCAGGAATATCTAAAACTAAAATTTTAAAACAAAACCTACAGGGGTTGGATATGTGGACATCCCTGGAAGGGCATGCAGACATAATCTTTGTCTCTGTTTGCTATCCTAATGACAGTTACCAAGTATCAAATCTGTAGTAAATAGGAGAACGGAATGGTAGCTAGTTCTAACAGGATGACCATGCAACCACTTCCCAAGGCATACACTTCTCTCAGCCTATTTTCAGGAATATTTTTTCCTCTAAGACCACCCTTTCTGTTTTCCTCTTTTCATGGACTATAATGTTATGAATTTCCCATTGATCTGAGTGGTTTACCCATGTCTTCCGTTCCACTTCTATCCCTTCCTGATATGGGAGTTGTCAGGACTCCTTTAAAGAATCTCATGACCATACCCAAGGGAAATGCTGGACTAACATAGGTTAGGCATTGTATTAGTCAGCCAAAAGGTGCTTATGCAAAATACCAATAATCAGTTGGTTTTTATAAAGGGTATTTATTTAGGGTAGAAGATTACAGTTACCAGGCCATAAAGCATAAGTTACTTCCTTCACCAAACACTGTGAGGGTTCTGGCTTCCTGGGTTCCTCTCTTCAGTGCTAGATTCTGTCCAGGTTCAGATATTTGTTCTCTTCACAAGGCCAGCTATAGACTACCAGGCAAATGGCTCTTTTCCCGGGGCCTTCTCTCCTTCCTTACAAACAAGCTCCTCTGTATGCTTACTTCCCAGTGCTCCAGCTCAAGACTCCAACATCAGAACTCCAACTCAAAAACTCCAACTCTGTCCTTTGCCATGTCTTTTATCTTTGATTCCCCACTCACCAAGGGGTGGGGCTTAACACCCTACTGACATGGCCCAATCAAAGCCCTAATTATAACTTAATCATTCCCAGATGAACAGACCAGTTAACAAACATAATCCAATATCTATTTTTGGAATTCATTACTATATCAAACTGCCAAACTGTTATAGGCACTAAACTCTAATGTTCAATGTGTGTGGATCATGTCCTGTGGGTCCATACCTATGGATTTTCACCTCATGTGGGCTAAGAACTTCTAGAAACTTCTGTTATCCCACCCTTACTCCTGCTGGCCCTGATCCCCCACCATCATGGGAATCATATGGAGGGCATATTGGGGTAAAAAGCAGGATGATACTCTCACAGTGGTTGGAAAGGAGAGACCCAAGTGGTGTGTCCTTGTTCCTCCTTTTGGGATCAGTCCTCATCCTGATGGGTATAAGGGTATTTGTGAAGCAAAGCCTAGCTCCCTCCTCTACCTTCATATCCTCCCCCCTGCTAGGAAACAAGGTAAGGCCAAGTTTCTCTTCTTGAGAACTGCTGAGTTCAATTTCCAAAGGGCCTCAGTAAGGTGCATAATCCAAGCAGTAAGAGAATTGTTCAGGGGTAGACATCAATGTTCCTCTTTTAGATGACCATTAAAGTTATCCAAATTGTCAGCTGCCTGTGGCTTGTAGGTTACATGTAAGACCAATCTATTCCATGAGGCTGGGCCCATAACTGAGTGTATTGTGCAGCAAAGTGTGATCCTTGGTCAGAAGAGATGTCACTTTGTACCCTAAGGAATGACAAAGCCACTTGTCCAAGGTATCCCATGTATGTAATGCATGTGCATGACAAACTAGAAAGGCAAGACCATAGCCTAAAATAGGTGTCCACAGCAACCAAGGCATAGGAACTTGGGATAGCAGGCAAGGCTCATAATTTAGTTATGTCAGATTTTCCATGTCCATTTCAGTGGTGAATCCACCAGGTATTGAAGCATCCGTGGGAAATGTATCTATTTCATGGATTTTGTCAAGGGTATTTCACTGTCTTCACCCTCCAGTCGGGTTCATCCTGCAGAGGGTTCATCCTATGCTTCTCTCCCAAGAGAATGTGTTAAATCAGCTCTATTCAAAGGTAACTTCTCCACACAGGGGCACCATTAATTCTTCAATCTTTTGTCATTCTTGAATCTGACCAGACTGCTAAGCCATTGGCAATGGCCAGTGAATCAGTAAACTGGTACATGGGGGTGTTTGAGTCTGAGGTTCCCAGGTCTAGGATGAGCACTCACCTTTCAGTCCATTGGACATATTTTCCAGTGAGGCAACACAAACAGTAGTTACTGCATAATGGATGCCAAGGGGCTATAGCATGGCTGAATCATCAGTGAACCAGTGCTGAGCATCTTGTGGGGCAATCTTGAGTTGGGATCTCAAGATTCAAATGCATTCAATGCATGGAAAGAAGGGCCCTCATATGGTACTGCAACATGATTATTGAGGGATGGGCTTTGCTACCCACTCACACAGGCATATCACTCACTGGGGTCCCAGAAAGGCATGATACTGAATATAGCACTTTTTTTAGATGAAGCTCCATTGCTGGCACTGCCTGGGGAAATGTTCTGATTACCCAGGACCCTTGACTTGATGGGGATATCTGGCCTCAGCAGAACCCAAGATCTCAGTGAGCCTTTCAGTTTCCATCAAAGCCCAATAGAATACAAGAAATTGCCTCTCTAAGTGGTTGCAACCCTGGGCTTCATCTGGGAATTTCTTGGTCTTGAAGCCAAGAATTCTGTGAATTCCTATTGCTCTGTCATTCTGCCAGAGGGATCTGTTGGTGAGGGTCCAGGTGGCAGAAACTTGTAACTCAAATGGAGATTCAGTTTCTAAATTTCTCAGAGACAGGACATGTGAAACATCCACTTTTATGTCCTGCAGGGCCTGCTCATCTTCTCTTACCCATTGGAAAATGCCTGCTTTCTGTCCCACCTTGTATAGGGCTGCCAGGAAGATACTGAGATGTGACCAATATGCAAAGAGCACAATATTAAACCACAGGTGTTAAAGGAGCACTTCTGTATTTAAATCCAGTCATCTGTAGTCATCTGACATGCTCCACTGGCCTTTTTCACTGGCCACAATGGGCAATTATAGACAGAGATAGTGGAGCCATTTACATGAGCAAATAGAAAACTCTTTATGAGTTCAATAATGTTATTCCCTACCATGGAGGAAATATTGCCACTGCTGGACAATCCAGTGAGGAGATGGAAGATCTGGGGGTGCAAGGCCCATTACTCACTCAAATATGATGGCCAGAATTCGCTGAAATGGGGGAGAGCATCCCCACAGTCACCACTAGGTGGTGCACTGGTGCAGGACATCTACTGCTACAATGCGTTCCCCAGCAGGAACCTTTGCCACAGAAGTGGCTAAAGAGCCATTGAAACACAGGGTGGCATTAACATCTGTTCTTCATACCAGCATGGAATGTCCAAGACTTCCCAACACTGTTCACTCTCCCACCTCTCTCCTTCTCCCCAGACAATGGTTGTCCTCGGTACCTGTATGCAAATGAATCAGAGAGGATTGTTAACTGCCCCCAAATTGAACATGCATTGTGGCATAAGACCTTCATTCCCTTGGGGCAGGCTGGGGCCTTAGCCCTGAAAGTAGGCTATTTTTAATTATGTCAAGTCTGGGTAGAAATGGCTCTCCCAGAGGACTGAATCCTCAGTCAATGTGGAACGGATGTGGGAAATCTGCTAATTCTGCCTCCCCATGCACCACATAGACCTGAAGATTATTGGAAGGGGTTGGGCAGATTGTCGCTGCTCACACCATGGCCCTCCTTCTAATTTATTTATTACCCAAAGTTCCCTGTGGAAGATTTTTTCTATGGTATCCTTGAGTACCCTTTGCTCTAGAAACCACAAGAACATACCTTGGCAAGTGGGGGCCATGAGTGGGCCATGACCCACTACCCTGCAGCAGCACAGGTAGGCAACAGTCTAACCCATGGGTCTGGGAGTATGCAGCATTACCGGGCATGCACCCATGGCCTGTCAGCTCTCCCTCCCCTACCAGGCACCATCATCACCACTCCATTAGCATGGGAGCCCCTCCTCCGAGGGAAAGAGTACAGTGCACAATTGCATCTCCCAGGGAAGTCCCATGCTGAGTAGAAAAAAATAGCAGTATCTCCACTTATTGGGACCCTTTATATTTGACTGAGGTGGGCATGTCAATGCCCAATTATTTCCATGTAACTTCAGCTGAGTCCTTGTTACTCAAAATCTGATTTGGAATTCAGGGGCGGTCACCTAGAATCTAAGTCTGTTTATGTCTCAGGCAAAAAAAGGTTAGGACTGTACTCTTTCCAGCCTTGGCTCATCCTGATGCAAGGTGATGCTCCTTCCACACTATCTGCTTTCTCTTCTTTCAGCTCTGATGGGCTGAGATTTGGAGGATGGGATTGGAAACCAGTTCACCAATATTTTTTGTCTCAGCCTGGCTGACAAGGGCACACATCACTCCCTCATCATAAAGTCTGCTACACATGCCAAGAGATCTTTTCCTGGCTTCTGAAAATACATATCTTTCTTATCTCTTATCTCCTTCTCCAGGAAAGCTCATGCTTTCATTTTCTCATCCAGTCCTCCATCTTCAATTATAATAGTCTGCTGAATATCAGCCAGTCTCACACTAGCCTCAGAAACAGTCTGAGTAGCATAAGTGCACTGACTTTGGTTCCACTAAAAGCATGTATGATTTATCTTTATCCTTAAATTTTGATTTTATATTCTAACTATGAATTTGCTTGTTATAATTCTTCACATTAGTGATATCACACAAGATTTGTCTTTTGTGTCTGACATATTTCACTCAACTTGATGGATGCAATATTCCCAGGGCAAGGGTGGGGGTAGTGACTGGAGAATTAATACTTAATTTGTACAGAGTTCCTATTTGGGGTGTTAGAAAAGTTTCCATATTGGATGGTGGTGATGGCAGAACAACATTGTGAATGCAATCAACAGCAACAAATTACATACTTGAACATGGTTAAAAAGGGAGATATTAGGTTGGGTATATGTTACTAGAATAAAAATTTGAAAAAAATAGGACTGTACAAACCAAACATTCTACCCTATTTTAATCTATAGAATATGCTTAATAATACAATGATGATAATATTTTTCTTCAGTTGTAACAATGACATTACACTGATGCAAGTCGTTAATAATAAAAGAGTATATGGGAACTACGTATTTTCTGCATGAATTGTCTCTATATCTACAATTCCTCTAATAAAAAAATGAAATTTTATCTAAATATGTGACTGGTATTTTTGTTTGTTGTAACTTCCTTATGCATTAGTCTTTTTATTCTGAAATATGAATAATTCAACTATGAATCGTATTTTATCTTTTTTTTCTATTAATGACTAACCTTGATTTCCCTTCTTATCTATTGTAAAACAACTCAGTTTTTATTAATACTGTATGTTATTCCTCATTGTGAGCTAAGTCTTTTTACAGTGATAACTTCTATTTTGGCTGAAAACCCCACTTTGTTTTTCCCTGGATTGTACACCTGTTCTTAAAGCACCAATATATGACAGGCATATATCTTTATGGTCCAAAGCAATTTTGTTATTTCCACAATCTCCTTTAGTCATGATTATTGGGAAGTTTGTCTGCAATTACAAACTCACAATTAACAGAATTTTATCTGTTAATATTAATATAATAAATTAATTAATATTTTATTTGATGTATATTTAAATCCACTCTGAGTAATGACCACAGGGTATTAAGCAAAATTAGGAGTGTGAAAATATTCCTATCTCTCCCTTAACCAAAGCCATACAGATGTACTATGAAGAAGAGTTTGAACCAAGTCCACTGGATACATGGCAGGAGAGTTGTGAGCTCTTCAACTGCACATTGAGATTTAGAAGTCAGGGGCAGGGTTTCGCAGACCTCCCAAGTGTCTTCTTACCTTGTTCCAATGTACAAACTTCAATTGCCCCAGGGGCATCACTGCTTTCATTCTTTCATTCATTTAGTCAGGCAGTCAGCCTATCACTTTGAGTACAGGGAGCCTCTATGTGCTCAGGCTCCTTCTAACCTCTGGGTACTCCTTGCATCACAGGACTCTGAGACCCTCCCCTCTGAGCTCACACTAAGCTTTCCATATCCATGATTTATTCCTAGTTTATTATCTCTCACATAACTAATTACTTTCATTAAACCATATCCTCTGGGTTCTATATCCTGCCCTGGCTTCCTCTCTGTACACAAGAGCCAATTTGATCTCAACTCACCTTTGGGGAAATACCTCCCCAGAAATGCTTTCAAATACAGAAAATTTGCATGACACAAAGGAAAAGGGCAAGATGGGGGCAATACAAAGCACTAAGAAGATAGAGATCCTTCAACAGTTACATTCTTTGCCCAAGAAGAAACCACAGTCCCACAGGCATCCTTTCCTTCAAATTCCAGCTAATCCAATAGCTGGCCACTTGGTCACAAGGTTTGAAGCATCCCCTATAAACACCTTCCCCTGCCACAGCCTCCTGGGGCCTCCCACCAGGAGCTATTCATATGGACTCACATTGTCTTATCCTCACTGTGTCTCTCACACAGTGAAACCTGGCTCTGTTTTGGGACCTCAGGCTGTACATCAGCAGAAATGGCATGTTCTTTGAATTGTCTCTGGATGTGGTGAATTGGCCCTTCATGGTGTCTGCATAGATTTTAGTGTTCCCATCAGGACTTATCAGGGCCACCCATTCCATCCCATTCCCTGTGTCTCTCTGGTACAAGTTCAGACAATAACTGCTGGAGGTGAATCCAGAGATGCACAGGAGAGCCCCAGAGACCTCCTGAGTTTCCTCATGCCTCACATTTCAGCATATGCTGCCAGCTGCACTGCAAAATGGACACCTATAAAATCATTTGGTTTGGAATTCCTGCTCTCTCTCTCTCCAACATTCCCTGGATTTATGTTTCTAATTTTTTTTGTAAGTTTACCCTATATAAGAGTCAGAAGTAAAGCCCATCTCAGTTCAGATTCCATGTGAGCATCCTGCTTCTGTCTTGGCTCAGAACAAGAGAAGAGGAGACAAATGACTGGACTCCTCAGGATCTGCAGGATCAGGGCATGGGCTAGTTTCCATCAGCAGAAAGAAGGGAACATATGTGCATGCCTTCCATATATGACATGGATTCAGAAAGTAAAAGTTGATGAAATTATGTGGGTGAAGACCTGTTCATGTTTGGGCAAGGGAAGGCAGCCTAAAGCCACCCTTAACTAAACACTCCTTCACACTGAGGCCACTTATAAATGTTGTCCATTTCTCCCCACTGGACATTGTGTAGGGCACTGATAATTTCATCACCCTCAATTTCCAGGGCTTGTCAAGTGGGCTTCCTGTTCTGTCTCTCTCTGATCCTGCCTTCTATTTTCCTCAGTGATGTGAGTTATTAGTGAGCAGGTGCTGAGAGTCCTTACTGTTCCCCAAGTGAACAGACATCTGGGATAGTTGGACATTAGCCTGTATTAAACAGAGTATAGACTGGATGTTGATGCACTCAGCTCAGAGGTGCCTGGCTGCTGTCGCTTACAAAGGAGATCTGAAACCATCCAATAGTAGCACTTGATCCCTTATGACCACATGGACTTGAAGAAAGTTTAATTTTCTCATTTGGAACACAGACACCCTATTCAGACATGAAAATTTCTTTGGGGACTTACTTCTGAGAGAGAAGCTGTTCTGTTAAATCATTTTATTTCTCTTTGTGCTTGTGCCATCTAGTGGTGTTCCCATCTTCTCTCCTCACTCTACCTGCCTTATTCTCCTCAGGTGCAACAATTTTTCACTGATACAGGATTCTCCCTTGAATCTGCCTAACCCTGAAAGCCTGGAGGGTTTCTAGCAGCTCTGTGTTGTTCAAATCTATGGCCCCACCTCATGCCCAGCCTTAAAATATTTCATAGAATTTCCATCTATGGAAAGGCCTCCTTCCCTCACAGTACTGCTGGATGAAAGTAGCAGCAAGTTACTCACTTTCAAGACTATTGTCTTTTGTTCTTAGGACTACCAGACTAAGTCACTACAGACTGAATAGCTTAAAAGAACAGAAATATAGTGTATTATAGTTCTAGATTCTAGAAGTCTAAAACTGAGGTGTCAGAAGGGCCATACTCCCTCTGAAACATGTAAGGAAGAATCTGCTCCATACCTCTTTCCTGGATTCTTGTGGTTGTCAGAAATTCTTGGGTTTCAATATCTTTCTGGTTGTCACGTGGTGTTCTCTCATCCTGTCTGACTGACACTGCTCAACTTTCCTCTTATAAGCACATTAGTCATATTGGATTAAGGGTCTACTCTACTCCAGTATGATCTAATTTCAAATGGCCTCATTGAATCTGCTGCATCCATATTTCCAAATAAGTTCTCATTCTGAGGTAAGTATATTGTGAGGGGACACAATTCAGTCCAAGATAGTATATTGCATGTTCATTTCCTTGTCTCTTCAACTCTCTTTTGGATTTTAAATATATGACTTTGTAGTTTAGGGTTTGAATTATGGTCTTTTGTGGCTACTCCAAATGTTGACATAGAATTTCTGCCCACCCAGACCCTTCTTTCTTCTAAATATTTGCCTCATCCACTCCACCCAGAACTTTGTATACATATTCAAAGATCTTAATGTCTCTTATAAGGATACTGGGATATAACTTCAACACACTTCCATTAACTGTGTGTTCTTGTGCACTGTCAGCTGTGTATATGCTTCCATTGTAGTCTTAGCCACCCCATTCTCCACCTTGGCCGAAATGATGCAGAACAGGTTGGTATCTAGTTCTCAGGAACAGTGTTAACAGGAGACCTTACAAGATGTCTAGAAAAGAGTTGAGAAGAAAGAAATGGTTATTTAAATATGGATGGCTGCATATATAGATGATAAAAGCAAAAGGATGCTTAAATTTATTGGTTAAAAAAACAAGAGTAATTGGTATTATGTATCATATGTACACTGATAGGAGAACAACAAATAGGGAATAAAATTATGTCTTAAAACAGTGGAATTCAGAAAGGGAGAGATGGAGGGAGGGTGGGAGGAAGAAAGGAAATAACAGAAGGAAGCCAATGAAAGAGTATGTGGAATTTTCACTAAATAAAAGTTACATATAATATGTATAGATAAGACAATGTTTTATGTTATGAATATAACATGCTTTGTGCAGCCACCTTGCTGAGGGCACAATGTGAGCCAGAGGAAAAAGCAGAGTAACCTAGTCCAGACAAGAAGCATCAGTGTCCTACAGGAATCGGTCCCTTGTCTTGTCAGCATATGAAGCTGGGTCCCCTTTTGATGCTAATCTTACCATGCTCATTCCTGAGGACACATCCAGACAATGATAACCCTTGTGGTTGTATTTGACAGATCCCTGGTGGAGGATTTCTCTGAGAGCTCTACACTGAAGCTGTGGGCTTGCTCAGGGTTTTTGATGCTCCCAGTATTTGGTTTCTCTCACTGTGTCTCTTGCACAGTAATACACAGCCGTGTCTGAGGCCTTCAGGCTGGTCCACTGCAGGTAGGCAGTGCTGGCAGAGTTGTCTGTGGAGTGGGTGACTTGGCCTTGGAAGGAAGAACCATAGTGTGTTTCTGAGTCACTAGGGTCAATGTATCCCACCCACTCCAGATCGTTCCCTGGTTCTTTGTGCATCTGGATGATCCAGTAGCTGGTAAAGCTGTATTTTGAGGCCTTACAGGAGATCCTCAGAGGCTCCCCAGGACTTTTCACCTCTGCCCCAGACTGCACCAGCTGCTCCTCAGTGATGATACCTGTGGGAGATCCAGGACTCAGAGATCAGAGGCTCTATCCTCCCCATCCTCTTCTGTGACCTCAAGCCCTGAGTCATCCCTGACATGGGAAAAAAGCCATGAGGAGGGCTTAAATTTATTTGGTTGGCAGAACTCATTTGTGCAGATTGATGGAAATGGACTGCACTGAAGACACCAGATGATTTGTGGGGGAGACTCCACTTGGCAAGGGTAGCAGTGAATTTAAATGGGAAGTTCCCCTCATTTTGCATATTTGCCTTCTGCCCTCCAAATGAGACTTCACAGTGTACATAACCCCAAAGCTAAGGGCAAGGAAAGACACTCATCTTGAGCCTCCAGGGATGGTCATCAAAAGGTCCTTACAATCCTATCCCTACATACCAGCACTGTGGGCCTGGTCTGCAGAGCTGGGGCCTCAACCACCTCCAAGGCAAATTCACAGTCCACAAAGGGATGAGGATGGGGTAAAGATCTAATGAGTCTGCAGTCCAAGTTCCCACAGGGTCAGAGGAACCAAGTTCTTCCTCTTCAGCTTCACTGGATGTCCTAGATTTTGATGGAGTTTCTCTGACTCTTTACAGAGGGTGTTAAGGATTCTGGCCACTCAGACACACCTTCCCAATAGAAATGCCTGGTATTTCCTAGGATTATGGAGCTAAAATGGATGTCCTGGGGCCTGAGGGGTGGGACTTCTGCCTGTGAAACAGTGGGCTTTATTCAAAGCTGCCTTTCAGGTCCATGCAGCTGCCAGTGAAGGATCCTGGGACCTAGTTCCTGATTCCTTGGGTTCACATTGGACTTGTCTCCTTTCTTTCTTTTTGACATCATAACTTTCTTAATCACAAGAAATTATCTCAATGTGTTCAGATTAAGTAAAGGAAGAATGAAATTTTAAGTATATAATTTTATTCTAATAATCCATACCATGTAAAATTTCTTTATGATATAATATTATTTTTTAAAGATTTATTTATTTATTCCTCCCATGGTTCCTTTGTCTGTATGCTGATTTAAACCCACTGTCTGCTTGAAGTTTTATATTTATATTTACAGGAAAATTATACTGAGAGTATACAGAATTCTAATATAAGCCCCTGATGCACAACTACACACATAGTTACCCCTATTATTGACTTCTTAGATTAGGTTTGTACAGTTGTTGTAATTGATGAACCAATATTGAAGCATTGCTACTAACCAAAGTCTATAGTTTACATTATGGTTTACACTTTGTGCTTAAAACATTTGTCATGATATACTATTTTTATGTTAAAAAAGTCTTTTACTCACAAATTGGGATTTGGAAAAATTATTTTCCTAATGTTAATATTCATGCTTCATTTAGGCATAATACAATTTCCTTATCTCTTGGATCTTATCTGGACTTTTTGGTGGACCTGTCCTGAATGAGGCTGCTTTCTTCCTTTATAGCAATTCTGAAAGTCATTCAAGGGTGGGGTGTTTTTAGCACCATTGGAGGGGCCCAGATTTTGTTCTACTTTCAAGGAAAGTCATCTATTACCCCCTCAAAATCCCCATGCTGCCCAAACATGGCTTTGTTTCCAAACATACACTTTTACCTCATCAGGATTAGGAAGCTGAAAATATCAGCTGAATTACTTGGGTAATTACATTGCTAGGCTTGCTTAGCAATGTACCACAACTTGGTGGCACAAAACAAGATTAATCTATTCTCTCAAGAACAGGAGTTTAGATGTCATAAAAAAAGGTATGCACATGGTCATGCTCCCTGTGAAGGCTCTGAGGGAGAATATGTTCCCTTATGCTCTCCTGGCTTCTGGTGTCTGCTGGCAAGACTTGACATTCTTTGACTTTCATCTGCCTAACTCCAATCTCTTCCTCCTTCTTCACATTTAGGCTAGGGGTTCTACATGCTGAGCAACTTCAAACTCATTTCTTTTAAAATCAGGCATTTATAAACAAGGAAGCATACATTAATTACATAAAAGTAGTCATCATTAGCAGCAGCTCAGGAGAGAAAGGCATGTAGGAAATGCTCCTGAAACTACAAAGGTTGAGGCATGGTTTTTCCTTAATTGAAAAAAAAGTCACTCCTGACTACTGACTTCTAACTAAAAACAAGAACCAGCCCCTGTCATGCCTTGTAGCTGTCAGGGTGGGGAGCAGGCGGACAGGGGTCAGATCTGGGTCAGAAAGTACAGGCCAGGCCAGAGTCCAGACCCAGGCAGGAACAGGTTGGCAAGGAGGCTCCACTCCCTCACTGACAAGGCTTGATTTTTCCCTCCATTGAAAATGGCTCGGAAATCAAGACAACTACCAGGTAAGAAAAGTGTCGGCAAAAGGAACCACCACATACAAATATGATACACAATGTAATGCGAGCAGAAGTATTTACATGGTTGTTTCAGCATCAGCTAGTTCCACAGGAAAGGTGGGCAGGGTTTGGACCAGTTAGCTGCTCTGTAGCATGTTATTGCATTTGTTTTCCTTCATTAAAATTTTCCTTTCTGCCTAGAAATAATGGATCATGAAGCTGAATACAGTTACTTGGATGATGGGCTTAACACAGGGACACAGGGAGAGTCAACAGCCTATGGGCTAGAAACCTCTTCTTCCTTTTACTGAAAATAAACCAAAACACAGCCACTGGAACTGGAAAGGGGTGTGGGTGGCCCCTGAGCTCCAGGCATGGTCTTGTGTGGTGGTCCCCCTTGCTGGGACAAGCAGGAACAGGGAACAGGGCCCAGCTCAAAGTTGTTCCTTACTCAAATGACATCACACTGGAAAATAGTTACCTCAATTATGGAATAAAGGTCAAATAAAAATAATTGAGTTGTTTAAGCTCAGTACTAAATATTCTCATATGTTTATGATAAGCAAAAATATAAGAGCTTTTCTCTGGTTAAGTGTCATTTCACAATAATTCAATATAGCTTAGCTTTATTAAGTAATTTATTAACAGATAAACAGTCAAAACCTAAATAAAGAAAATTATTAGAAATAATGTACATGCACATTTTAGCAATGTCACCAGATTTGAAAATAAAATAAAAACAAATAATTATAAACTGAAACTGGTAATTGGAATCTTGAAACTGAGGTTCTGAGAGACATAAATCATCTGAACATAAATTTACTCCACCAATAATCATAACAAAATAAGACCCTGCCAAGAGTATACTGATGAACACCTAGATTTAAACACCACCATGGCCTCCACAGGCTGAGACAGAATGAATCATCTCAGGATAGATATGTAGGTTCAGAAAATCAAAGCAACAAAATCATCTGGGTATTTATACAAACTCAGAATCTACCCATAACTTTTGAATGTTAATAGACATATAAATAATTTAAATTCTATAATCCCATATGAAAGGATTGTGTGAAAAGGACAGTTGCTAATAAAAAAAAAGTGAATGAAGGTATCAGGATGTTGAGTAAGAAGAAAAGCCCCACTTGATACAGGAAAACCTTCCACAGCTTCCACCTACTCCTACTCCTGAAGCTGGTTCCTGCCTTGTGCTCCATGTGTCCTGAGTGTCCCCTGCTGCCCAGCCCTGACTCTGCACATGGAAATTTGTGTCTGGGTTCACACACAGATGTCCCCTTATTGTATGTCCACCCAGTAGCACACACTTGTGCCCTTGGCTGTCACAGCTGAGCTTCAGGGAGAGTTGGTTCTTGTATGTGTACCTAGAGAGGGAGAATTGACTCTAGAGATATGGCTCATGCTATGCATTTCCATTAAGAACTATTTCCCACCACCACTGCAGCCCCTCATGGGGTCTGGCAGATCCCAAACCAAAAGGAACTAAAGATTGAGATGGAAAATACATAGCACAGGTGAGGCACAGGATCTGTGAAGTCTTCTCAATGTTTGTTTCTGACTCAGCACAGCCTGAGAGAACATTTTGGTGAACATAGAAAATGGCAAATGGTTCCGAGAGAGCACACATTAAAAATCAGCCCTTGATATTTGCATGAGCTTGGCCAGTTCATTGGACTATTCCCAAGGGATTAACCAACTCTCAAATGGCTGTGTTAGAGGCAAATGGATGATGATCTTTCCAGTAGGAAAGAATAGTGATGTGAATATTCATCTCCTGGATGTTAGGGAGAAAGTGAACAATGATCCCCACAGCAGGATTTGGGCAGAGTTTGTATTCAGTGATAAGAAATAATTATTCATAACTGAGGAGATTATTTATTTGACTTATTCCTATTCCCTCCACAAATCCAAGCAGCATCTCCACTCATCCTGAACTTCCTGGACACTAGTATTTAAAGGAGATTCTGAGGGGCCCCAGTTCTCCCAGCACCTCTTCCACTCTCAGGATTCCTTGTTTCAACTGTGACCTGGTTGTGAATTCCTGCATTCTGTGGTCATGGGGCATTGAAACTTTAATAAATTTAATTAACTCAACTGTTTGTGCTTCTGAATTTCCATAATGTCCTAACAAATACCACAAAATGTTTAAAAAATGGTAATTTATTTTCTCATGATTTTGGAGTCTGGAAGGCTGTTTCCTTCTGGGGTCAGTAACATTGTGGTGAGCTGGCAAACCTTGGGATACTGTGTCTTTTCCATCATTTGGTGAAGTCTTTTCCTTTCTTTTCTGGGTTTCTTCAGGTTCCACTTTCTGGCCACTACGTGTGGCTTTCTATTTCCAAATTTATTCTGCTTATGAAAGACTCCTGTAACTAAGACCCATCCTCATTCAGTTTGTCCACAAGCTAACTAAAAACAACATCTTCAGGGCATATGTGGTTCAAGCAGTTGAACCCACATATGAGGTCCCAGGTTCATTCCCTGGACCCTGGTATCTATAAATAAATAAACAAATAAACATCTTCAAGTAATCTTCTTTACAGATTGGTTTATACTCACATGAATGAATATTAGGACCAAAAATAATTCTATGTTCCCACCAGCAGTGGATAAGTGTTCCCTTGTTTATCATCTAACTTGAATGAGCCCCTTTATTGATCCATGATTTGTGTACCCTCATACATTGGTCACTTACTGAGTTATGCAGATCTTCCAAATATTGGTTCATTTCATTATACAATATCAAACAATTATGTTGGTTAATATCTCTATTGATCTTATCGAAAAGTCTTTAAGCATTAGGATGCTTTCAAGGTCATGGTGGCAAATTAAATTTTCCACACATGCTAAATTAAAAAAAACAGGTCTCAATTTGGATAACATAACTCAAGCTACCACAGTCAGTTCTCTAGATCCCCAAAAAGACATGTACTTCAGTTGGGAATTGAGTCATGTCCCCCACAGAAGATCTGATCAGGTCCCAACTCCTGGCTCTATGGGTGTGAAACCATTTGAAAGAGAATCACCCAAGATGTTTCAATTAAGGTGTGCCTAAACTGAACAAAGCTGGACCTTAATCCAATATGGCTAGAGTCCATATAATTAGAGGAATTGGACATGGAGAAGTCACAGGGAGCAGCCCGAAGATGGAAGTCAAGGGAATCCAGAAGGCAAGGAAGAAGATGCTGTCATGCGCATTGTCATGTGACAGAAAAACCAAGGAACCCCAAAGTTTGCCTACCAGACAGGAGATATCAAACCTGGGAGGAAGCAAGTCTTTTTATCTCAGAACCTTGCCCCAATACATTCCCCTTGTGAAGCTGACCTATTTTATGGTCATTTTTTAGCAGCCAGAATAATTAAAACATCTCTTCATATGTAAAATACATTCATTTCATCACAACATCACAAAACCTTAAGCCATTTTAGTACAACTCCAATGCATAAGTCTCATTAAAATTACTTATGTGCATGGTCTGTCCTAGGGCAAAATTTGTCTCTGTGTACCAGTGAAACCGAGAAAACAAGTTTTCCTTTTTTTCAAAATACAATACTAAAACAATAGGATGGACATTCCTATGATAAAAAGGAGACTTTGGGAGAAAACAATTGCCATGAGTCCCAAGCAGAACCCAAACCCATCAGGGCAAACTTCATTATATGTCAGTGTGTAAGAGTCATCTGTGGAGGGATGCTTTGTACTCCAGGACTGTTGGAGAAGTAGCCATCCCCTTTCTATGTGCTTTCACAATTCCCATGCTCTCTCTGAATGTTAGCATCTACATCCCATCCTCTCAGAACATTGGAATAGCATCCTCAGTTTAACTGAAAAAGGTGGTTATGCCCCAACCTCTCAAAGAATGGCAGTGTTTCTATTCACAAAAGATTTCCAAATCCCTTGTCAGTTTCTGTGCACTTCAAGGGGATCCAAACCATCAGACAAAATTACTTTCCACAAATCCTTTCTAGATAACTGCATTTTCAATCCTGTCTTCATCTCAGATATCTAACTGGATGAATGTTCAGGCACATAATTTTTACTTTTTATTTTTTAATTATTTTTTTTATTTTTAAAGAAGCTTTAGATTACATAAATGTTACATAAAAAATATAGGGGATTCCTTTATACCCCACCCATTCCCCTCCCACACTTTCCCACATTAACAACATCCTTCATTAATGTGGTACATTTGTTACAATTGATGAACATATATTGAAAATTGCTACTAAGCATGGTCTATAGTTTATATTATGATTTACACTTTGCACTGCACAATTTTATAGGTTTTTACCAAATGAATAATGGCCTATAACCATCATTGCAATGTCATGCAAAACTATTCCAATGTCCTCAAAATGTCCCATGTTACACCTATTCTTACATATGGCATTTTTAGGGCTTTGGAATGAACAGTAAATCATAATGTAAAATATATAACTTGGTTAGTAATAATGCATCAATATTTATTCATCAATTGTAACAAATGTACCACACAATTGTAAGATGTTATTAATAGGGGAAGTTGTGGGAGGGGAAATATGGCAATCCCTTATTATTTTAGTGTAACTTTTTGGTAATCTAAAATCTGTTTTAAAATAAAGATTATTATATTTAAAAAATACACTGGAAGTCTTTTGCAGTTCCTTCCAGGTTCCTCCCTGCAGAAATGTTCCACCAAGGTGTGGTTTGTTGCTGAAGTGGTGCTGTATGGGAGTTCTACACTTGTGCATGATTGTTTTGTAAGTTCACAACTTCTGTAATAAAAATATATTAAGTAATATTAATAGGTTGGGATGGGCAGTAAATGCATGAAATATAAGATATGTACTATAGTTATTACTAATATTTTTATGAAAAAAATACACTGGAGTTATTCAAAAGCAGATTTGTAGACTCAGAAGAAAGGATAAGTGAGTTAGGTAACATTTTTTCCAAAATCCAACAGAAAGATTAGATAGAGAAAATAATGGAATAAATTGAATAAGGTCCTGGGGAAATAAATGACAGCATGAAGGGAACAAACATACATGTAATGAGTGTCCTAAAAGGAGAAGAGAAAGGAATCATGGCAGGGAGGATGTTTGAGGAATAGTAGTAAAAAATTCCCAACTCTTTTGAAAGACATAAATATACATGTCCAAGAGATGCAATGTATTCCAATCAGAAGAAATTCCAAAAAACCAACACCAAGCAAATCTAATCAGAATATCAAAATGCCAAAGATAAAGAGAGAATTCTGAAAGCAGCAAGAAAAAAGCAACTCATTACATACAGAAATCAGACTAAGTGCTGATTTCTTATCAGAAATCATGGAGTTGTGTAGGCAGTGTTATGATATAGTTCAGATTCCAAGAGAGAAAGCAATGCTAGTTTAGAATTTTACATTCAGAAAAAATGCCCTTCAAAAATCAGGTTGTGTTTAGAATATTCAAAGATAAGCAGAAACAGAGAGTTCCAAGAGACTAGCCCAGCAAGAAATATTAAAGGGAGTGTTGCAACCTGAAAGGAAAAGGCAGTAGAGAGTGGCTTGCTAGTGAGTCTAGGAATGAAGATTATCAGTAAAAGTAAGTAAGACTGTAAAAAGACTGGTGAAAATAAGATGTGACATATGAAAGCCAAAAGATGAAAAGGGTGAAGTAAGTACTGCCTTTGAAGTAATAACATTAAATGCTAATGGATTAAACTCCACATCAAAAGACACAAAAACTGGGGGCATAGATTTTTTTTTTTTTAATTAGCCTTCTATATACTTTCTATGGAGAAACACCTTAGAATTAAGGATAGAAGGAGATTGAAAGTGAAGGATTGGAAAAAGATATTCCATATATATTGTAACCAAAAAAAAAAAAAAAAAAAGAACAAAAAAAAAAAACAAAAAAAACACTGGGGTATTTATTTTAATATTCAACAAATATAGATAGACTTGAAATGCAAAGCTATTTTAAGGACAAAGATTGTTGTTATATATTTATAAAAGGGGCACTACACCAGGAAGAAAAAATAGTCATAAATATCTGTGCACCTTTACCAATGTGACCCAAAGTACATGAAGCAAGCACTGTCAAAACTCAAGGGAGAAAAAGAAATCTCTGTAAAAATAGCTGGAATTTTCAATACACCACTCACATCAATAGATAGAACTAAAAATATATCAATAAGGAATTAGAGAACTTGAATAATTTGATAAATGAACTAGATGTAATAGACATATACAGAACAATGCACCCCCAAAGACCAGAAAACATACTATTCTCAAACGCTCATGGATCACTCTTGAGGGTAGACCACATTTTGGGTTGTAAAACAGGTCTCAATATTTTTCAAAGTTTGAAATCATACTAAGTCCTTTCTCTCATCATAATGGAATGAAACTAGAAATCAATAACAAGCTGGAAACTGTAAAATGCACAAATATGCATGGAAGTTTAACAACACATTCTTAAACAACCAATGGGTCAAAGAAGAAATTGCAAGAAAAATATGTATCTTGAGATGAATGGAAATGGGAACACAATATGTTAAAACTTAAGGCATATGGCAAAGGCAGACCTGAAAGGGAACTTTATAGCTCTAAATACCTACATTAAAAAGGAAGGAAGAGATGAAACCAGAGACCTAACTAACTACCTGGTGGAACAAGAAAAACTAACCACAAAGGAAGCAGAAGAAAAGAAATAAACATTAGAGAAGATGTTAAGGAAATTGAGGGAAAAAAACAAAAGTTTTTTTGAAAAGATCAACAAAATTGTTAAACTCAGGTAGAATGACTAAGAAATAAAGAGAAGATGCAAATATATAAAATCAGAAGAGAGAAGGGGAACTTTACAACTGACCTCACAGAAATAAAAAAGATCAGAAGAGATACTATGAACATCTATATGCCAACAAGTTAGATAAGTAGATAATATAGACAATTCCTAGAAGTACTCAAACAACTCACACCAACCTTATAAGAAATAGAAGACCACAACAAACCATTCACAAGTAATGATAATGGATCAATCATCAAAACTTCCTCAAAAAGTATATGGAAAAATATATACCAAAGGTACACTATAAACCAGAGTGGTAATAGTCTGATAATATAATCTCATAATTTGTAACAAAATTTCCATAATGTAGCGTGTTGGTGGAGGGGTGGTGTATGGGAATTCCACAATGTGCAATGTGCATGATTGTTTTGTAAGCTCACATCTTCTGTAATAAAAATATGAAAAAACCTTCCACCAAAGAAAAGTCCAGATATTTTCACAGATGAATTCTTCCAGTCATTCAAAGATGAATTAATACCAATCGTCTTCAAAATCTTCCAAAAATTGTACAGGAGGGAATGATACCAAACTCATTCTATGAAGCTAATGTTACCCTAATACTAGATGACAGTGGTGTTCTAGTGCCAATAATTGGCAATAAAATGAAAGCTAAAGGATAAAGTTGGGACTACATAACTTAGTGAACTCTGTGGTGGATGAAGAATATGTTTAGTAGAATGAATACTTGAATGTCCACCATGATCAAAAAAAAAATGTATGTACCTATTACAAGGTGTTAATAACATGGTGATATATGGGAAAAAATAAAACTGTTGGAACTTATGGCCTATAGTTAAAAAGTAATATTGTAATGTTCTTCAGCAATTGCAATGATGGGACTCTCCATGGTAGTGGTAAACAATAAGTTAGTATAGGGGAACATGGGATTTTTCTTTTTGAAGTAGTAAAAATGTTATAAAATTGACATGATGATAACAGAACAACTCTGTTATTAGACTGAAAGCCATTGACTATAATATTTGTACAAAACATGGGACTGTAAAACAGTAGACCCTTTTGTGGATGATAGAGAGTGGCTAATAGAACAAATATAAGAATGTTCTTTCTTGAAGTATGTGCACCATATTACTATATGGTATTAAAATGGAGTTATATATGAGAAAATATACATAATGTAAGCTATGGACTATAGGTAGTAGTAATAGTTTAATATTCTTTCATCACTTGTAACAAAAATAACACACTAACGCAAAGTGTCAACAATAGGAGGGTATATGATAATGTGTTATGTGGATAACTTTTCTGTCAATCTATACTATTTTTGATTTTAAAAAAAACATGGGAATGTATAACACAGAGAACCCTGTTTTGGACTCTACTTTACAGCATAAATATAAGAATATCCTGTCATGAGCTAGGACTATTTTAAGCCACTATTATAAAGTATAAATACTAGAGTAGGATATAGGAAAAATACATTCCATACAAACTATGGACTATAGCTAAAAGTAATGTTTTAATATCCTCTCATTGATTTTAACAAAGTTACCACTCCAATGCTAAGTGTCAATAATAGGGGGATATTAGGAATATGGGGTTTTGCATTTTGGGGTAATGAATATATTTCGAATTTGATTGTGGTTCTGAATGCAAAACTCTGTGATTATACTGTCAGCAAGTGATTGTACAATGTGGATGGATTCTATGGTATGTAAATATATTTCAATAATGCTACTTTCTATAAAAATCCATACTATATTGGATTATAACCCAATGAATAAAATAAAAATCCAATAAACTATGGTAGTATTTCAAGTAATATATTCAGGTTCCCCCAACCAACTCAATGAAGGAGTTGACATGTAACACCCCTCCCCTTGAGTAGGCACTGTTCACAGAGGATCAATTTCCAAGAATAAAGTATGGAAAGGGACAAATAGTGACTTTATGGATAAGGTGGAAACCACCTCCATAACCTAATGAAAAAGTGAAGAAATGGAACATAGCCACTGATGACTCATGTTGATGCCATGTATGACACAAGGAGAAGGTCTCTGAACCTCTGTGGCACTCTTACTCAAAACTCTATGCTAGTGCAATCATGAGAAATCCTTGCACATCCTAAATTGAGGGCATTCATAAAACATCTGAAAACAAAAGGCAAGTATGAGAAACTGTCATGAACCAGAGGAGACTTAGGAGATATGAATCCTATATACAACCTGATGTATAGTTTGGATCCAATATCAGAAAGAGGACATACATAGAAAAATGGGTGACATCCAAAAAATTCCATAGTTTATTATTATTATTAATGGTGACTTTGATTAATGTATCATGAATATTGACAAGGTTAACAACAGGAGAAAGTAGATATGGGATCTATGGGAAGTCTGTATATTTACTCAGGATCTCTGTAAATCTAAAACTTTAAATATATAAAATCTGTTTTACAAAGAACAAAAATGAGGTTTAATTACTATTTTTCCTTAACTTGGATTTAATTTTTATATTGAAAAGTAATCATTATTTGACACAGAATATCCATAAGTTTCAAGTGGTGCTTAACTTACTATGTCACATTGGACCCTAAGTCAAAGACCTAAGTAAGGGAAGGGTAGCTAGGGGCAGTGACCTCATTTTCCCCTTGATGTGAACTAAATGCATGCTCTGAACCTCCCTGACATTGCACTGGGGACTGAAGTGAAGGAATACCCAGGCAAGGGGAAGACAAATCCTCAGGGAAATAGGCTTGGAGGAGAGAAAGCCCCAGACCCTGACAGGAAACTGTTCCCCACCCTGCACCTGCTCCTGGGGCTGCATCCTATCCTTGTTTGTCTCAAGTGCCTCCTGCAGCCTGTCTGCATCCTGAAGAGGAGGTTTGTGTTTGCCTTCCCTTCACTGTTTCTCTTGTA
>JAKSZT010024263.1:0-13078 GCA_026826555.1 Tolypeutes matacus | reverse complement strand
CCAGTGTGTTAGATACATTTAGCTACTGCTTCAAACTTTAGAATATCAAATAAAATCAGCTCTCACAGATAAATGGATCAGAAGATTTATTGAGCAGACTACAGGCCATATATTTGTGTTGGGTATTTGATAATTATGTATATCCATTAGAGTAGTGGCACACGGACAATATTTCCAAGGACATCCTTGTTCCTTGGCTGCATCCACCTCCCTAACTGGCTCCTTCAGGAAGTTTTCATGGCCTGGATAAAGAAATCCTTGTATTTAGTGAAGTGGGAACTGGAAGTGGACTGTGTTCTCCTAGGGATCAACCAGTATCCTCCTCACAGAGGAGCCGCAGAAACAGGGAACTCCCGTGGCCCCTTTGACCTTTACATACAAAAGTTCCTCCCAAAGCAAATGACCAATTTGGTCAAGTGATGATGGCTCAGCACACATGGACTTAAATTCAGGACCTTGTGACACAGGGAAATATTGTCTGTAAGTCATGGGCCTTGTACAAAGAACATGAAACCCTTGTGGATCTTCTTCTTTCTTGTGGCAGCTCCCAGAGGTGAGTGTCTCAGGATTTAGCCATGAGGGTAAAAGGGATGCTGCCTCTGAGCACAGAACTACTGTTCTCATTGTCCTCAGGTATTCTGCCCCAGCTGCAGCTGCAGGAGTCAGGCCCAGGACTGGTGAAGCCCTCCCAGACCCTGGCCCTCACCTGCTCTGTCTCTGGAGTCTCCATCACAATCATTGGTTACTGCTGGGAGTGTCACCCCCCCAGGAAGGGGCTGCTGTGGTTGTCAGATATATGCTCTAGTGATAACACTTATTGCAATCCATCCCTCAAGAGTCAACTCTCCACCACAAGAGACACATCCAAGAACCAATTCTCTGTGCAGATGAGTTCCATAACTGCTGAGGATACGGCTCTGTATTACTTTGCAAGACACACAGTGAGGGGAAGTCAGCATGAGTCCAGACACAAGCCTCCCCTTGCAGGAGGGAGTTGACAGCAGGGGACACTCATGGCCCATCCACAGCAGAGACTCAGTTGCAAGGAAGATTTGCAGAAACCACAAGTTCTGATTCTCTTTCTTGCTTAAAAACACTGAATCTCTAGGGATCCTCCACTACGTCTATTCTAAGTAATGCCATTATGTTTCCAAGTTTAAAACACAGAAAATATATTTGCAGTGCTATTGTATATTGTATGATATTTTATACACACATATAAAGTAGTTTTCTTCATTTTGTTCTTCTGGATTAGTCTGGAGGTATGAAAAAAGTTTTTTTTTCACCTAACACTGTGACATTGTGGAATTAATTCTCAGTTTCTAATTCTCTGTTCTGACTGTTCCCATGCAAAATATAATAATAATAATAGTAATAATAGTTTAGAATTTGCATGTTGTTTAGTCAACATTGGGACAGATTATTTTATGGTAGCATAATTTTATCTGAATTGAAAATTGAAGACTCCACTTTCTTTCCCAGGCTGTGTGTGGGTGTGTGTGTGTCATTTCTTTCCCAGGCTATTCAGTATATTGGTTCTCTGGCTCAGCTCACCACCACCATGCAGAGTCCCATCACCTCAGGGAAAAGAAGCAGAGAGAGGACACATGCTGGCATGGCCCTATGTGCATTGCCCAGGTGTTTTCTCCTGTTTTCTCCATCATAGGCAGGGTTTATTATTGCTGTACATGATCCAAATGAAAAACAAGCTGACTGTGAGAGGTCAGCTAGCCTGATGGACTTGAAACAACTGCCCACTTCTCACCACTGGTAGATTCCTAAGAGCCTCATTTGTTGTCAGAAGCCTTGGAAGTTCTATCCCAGAGCTATCACCTGTGGGGAAGTTATGGAACAGACCAGAGAGAAATGAGGAAAAAAATGTGGGATAGGGTTTGTCCAAATCCTTTCTTCTTTGCTGACAGGTTGGCCTCTGCCTCAGGAGGGCTCAGGCTCACTTGCCTCACTTGTTCCCTGGAGGTGGATCTGACTGAAGCTGCACCTATGCAGTCCCCTGGGGAGCCCTGTGGCTTTGAACTGGACCCAGACCTAGGAGATCCCAGCTCTGCAGGAAGACACCTGGGCAGGAATTTTGTAAGACAGCAAGAGACAGGACATGAGAGGCCTATAGTTAGTGTCCAGTGTCCTCCATTCCTGTGCTGAAGGGACCTTATATCCTTTCCTGTGAGTGAGCTCCAGGAGCCCCATGATGTTCATCAGGTGGAGGGTTTCCAAGGAGGCATTGTGGGTCATTCTGGATTGTGTTAGGGAGATGCAGACATGAATATCAAAATGTAATAGGCAGGAGATTGTACTAATATGGTCTGTGAGGCATCATCATAGTGTTTTCAGAAAGACTGATAGAGTCAGCCCTCTCCTCACTGAGTTTCATCTGTGACCTTAGTATTCCTTTACTTTGTATAGTCTGAGGATGTGAGTTTCAGGCACACTGTGTAATAATGAACAGTCACACTACTGCTGTTAATATGTGTACTGTATACTTTCTTTTTTGTCCCAGGGTAATCAGCATTTATTTTAAATTTTTATTTATTTATTTAATCGTTTATTTATTTATTTACTTACTTACTTATTTATTTATTTATTTACTTATTTATTTATTTATTTCTGTTTTTAGGAGGTGCTGGGGGTTGAACCTGGGCCCTCATATGGGAAGCAGGCACTCAACCAACTGAACAACTTCTGCTCCTAATTTTTAATTTTTATTAGAAATGTTATGAGCTTACAAAAAATCATGTACAATGTATAGAATTCCCATGCATCACTCCTCCACCAATACTTTACATTGTCATGGAGTATTTGTTACAGATTAGGAAAGAACAGCATCAGATTATTGCCATTAACTAGGTCCATACCTGTATATATTCCCTTTCATGTGTTCTTGCCTATGGTTTTCACATACTTGTATTAATTTAGTTAGTTAAACATGAGTCCTGATGCCCACACAGATGTGTGATTTAAGAACCACATGCAAAGTGAGCACTGGGAATGCAATTGTGGAAGAGGGGCTGGGAGAGTTGAGGGCCCACAGGACCTCCCCTAAATCCCAGTTTCCAGGGAAGATCCAGATGCATGAAGAAGCTTCTCAAATCTATACTGTGAGTAGGGAAAACATAAGGAAAAAAAAAAACTTTCTTCACAGTTATAAATGATAATTTACCAACACAGAAACAAACTGTACAGTTTCTGCTCAGAGCTACATCAACCAATTGTGTTCCCTTGATGGCCAGGTGTAGATAATCACATGGATATCATAGTGTGAAACCACCTAGGAAGGTTCCAGTGAAAATCCAAATTCAGGCATATCCTAAGGGATGAGTGTGGATGTCAGCCCAGATAAAGAGTCAATGGGACCACACACTCTGTACAACATGTGCTGCCTAATGTCCTCTCATCTTGTCTGGAGCAGGATGTTAGGATGAAGAAAATTGTAAGCTCATCAAAGAATTTCTCCTTTGAGAGGAGAGGAAGGAGAAGACAGGTGATTCCCCTATTATGGTGGGGTTCTCATGGCATCCAGAATTAATTTGTACCATTAACGCTCCCTCTCTTTGGACTGACAGCTTCTCTGAACTGGAGTGGCCTCTGGGGCACCATTGCATTTTGGAAGCAGAACACTTGCTTTCTAGTTTCTTACATCTACATATTGAAGGAAAATTCATCTTAGGACAAATTATCCCCCAGAATGATTTGTCGATTCATGATAAGATGATTTAGATGGTGAGACTGGTAAATTTTGTGCCAATATTATTTAGATAGAACTATGAATTTGAGTTTAGGCTGATATGAGTTAAGAATTATGAGAGTTTTGAGATGAGCTGAATTTATTTTGTTTATGAAATGCACACGATAAATGGGACCTAGAAAATGTAATTAATTTAAGGACTTTGGCATGAGAAGATTATCCCAGATTATCCAGATGAGTCCTTGATGTAATTGCTATTTCCCTCATGAGGAGGAAGCAGGAAAAGATACTAATTCAGAATAAGAGGCAAGTTGATGACTGAAGCATGATCCTTCCTTGCTGGCTTTGAAAATGAAGAAAGGAACATGAGCCAAAGAATGGATCTCTGGAAGTGGGTGAAGACAAGAAAAGATATTTTCCCCTGGTTGCTCCAGAAGAGCAAGTCTCTCTTTGGACCTCTTGCTTTTGCTAGAGTGAAACTACTTTAGATTTCTGAGTTCTATAAATGCAACCAAATAAATGTGTGCTCTATCCCATTGTGGTTATTTGTTAAGCAGTCATTTAAAAAAAATACAGCTTTTATTGCAAGTTATTAAGTGTCTACTCCCCACTTGCCCTCTCACCACATTAGGAGATTCCATGATGGAAAGTAAAACATGTTGTTTATAACAATCTTGACCCATCCACACAAGCAGAGCTAGAAAGGTTGGTGTACATGTCTTGGAAAATTAAAATAACTTCCATGCTGACTCCATTGCTTGCTGCTGGCACATGATACCTAAAAATCACCGTAGATCATACATGTAAAAACCTTCCTCTGTGAAATTTTTTGAAATCTCTGAGCATATTCTATGTAAATTCACCTCATCTCAACATCCCCAAAATATCAACTAATGACACCATCAGCTCAAACCCCAAAACTCATCTAAAATCACTGGGATGAATGGCTACACAGTGTTGAAGAATCCACAATGATGATATGTTTCTATGTGGAGCCAGAATTATCTCCAAATTTCCCAATTATTACTTTTAAGAGAGATACACCTCCCCACTCCTGACTTAGTTCACCAGAAAGACATAACAGCACTAAATGTGTATTAACCAAGTAATGGCACTTTGATGTATACAAACAAATTAAGTTACAGGGCCACAGGAATTATTCAAATGTGTAGAGTTAGACTTTTTCATCACTGTTCTCTCTGTTTGCAATAGAAAAATAGCATAAAAATCAATAAAAATATAATTGAATTGAATATTATTAACCAACCTTATCTCGTAAACTCCAACAAGACAACCTCAGCTAAAAACATGCATTCCCTTCAATCTTATTTATTTTTACTGAAGGTGAAATGCTTCATCTAATTTTATGTTTTAATTAAAACTAAATTAATATTTTCCTTTGAATATCATGCATATTTTAATCCATGGATGCATTGTAATGAAAATGTACATTGAGCTGAATATCACACAGCAACATTAAGTGCACCTTGACTTTGGAACAGCTTATGATATCTCCACCAGATTTACTGGGGCACTTGCCTGCATGTGGACTGGCATCTTGCTCACCCTGGGTCACTTTGCTCAAAGACAAAGCTCTGACACTTCTCAGGTCAGGTCAAACATATCTCCCTTCACCTGTTAATCCCTATGAATTTCCCAAGATAAGAGATGGCACACTCACTTCCATGCCCCAAAAGTTTCATGCTGCCCTGAATGACTTTTTCCAGACAACTGTAATCTTTTGAGAGTAAACATGCTTGTCATTCTTCTTCACTGCTGACTCCCCATCAATCAAAATATCCTGTCCAAAGAAGGCTCCAAAATACTTAATAGGTATAATATCAATTCAAGGTAATATGCTTGAGATAAACAGAGAGATAGTGGATGGCTCTAGGGAGAAATCAGCACTAAAAAGCCTAAAATCTAAAACTAAAGCCCTTCTTATTTCAGAACTATTACCAGCTACATCATATAAACCTTTCAACAAATCTGTTCTAAGTGTAACAGCTGATGCTCCAGGCCTCCAAAGATTCTTTGTTTAAACCATATTGGACATAAGACTGACCACTTGCTTGATCAGAGGATTTCCTCACTTTCACTCACAACAAGGGCTCCCTCATGCAGGCAGTTTTGACTGAGACCAGAAGAACTTTTTGTCATATGTGTGTCTTTCCCTTATTCTATAGCAGACAGAATGAAGGAGCTATCGACTGCAGAACTAAAATTAAGGA
Organism: Tolypeutes matacus; assembly: GCA_026826555.1. Taxonomy (NCBI): domain Eukaryota; kingdom Metazoa; phylum Chordata; class Mammalia; order Cingulata; family Chlamyphoridae; genus Tolypeutes; species Tolypeutes matacus. The sequence continues at coordinate 7,147 of JAKSZT010024263.1, read as the reverse complement.
AAAACTCATGTTGGAGGTTGTGGCAGTTTGATATAATTATGAATTCCAAAAATATAATTAAATCATGCTTGTAAACTGATCTGTTAATCTGGGCATGATTAGATTAGGATTAGGGCATTGAGCCCCACCCCTTGGTGGGTGGGGAATTGAATATAAAAAACAAGGCAGAGGACAGTTGAAGCAGTCTTTTGAGAAGCAGTTTTGATGTTGGAAAGGAGGCTCAGGAGAATAGAAGCAAGCCGTTCACCTGACCGTCTACAGCTGACCTTGTGGAGGAAACAAGAGCTAAGCCCATAGAGAAAGGCAGCCTGGGGAAGAGAGGAACCCCAGAAGCCTAAACCCTGGTAGATGCCGGCAGCTGTCTTGCTCTAACTAACACGTGGCAATAGACTGTGGTAAGAGAAGAAACTTAACGCTTTATGGCCTGGTATCTGTGGACTTCTACCCCAAATAAATACCCTTTATAAAGACCAACCCATTTTTGGTATTTTACATTAGCACCCCTTTGGCTGACTAATACAGAATTTGGTACCGGGAGTGGGGTAGTGCTTTTACATATACCAAAATGTTGGAACGGTTTTATAAATGGGTAAGGGGTATTTTTTTGGAGGAATTGTGAAATGCTTGATGGAAAAGGCCTAAATTACTTTGAAGAGACTGTTGATAGTAATATGAACGCTAAGGAGACTTTCTATGATGCCTTAGAAGTAAATGATGAAACTTTCATTGGAAACTGGAGGAAAGGCAATCCATGTTTTAAAGTTGCAGAGAACTTAACAAGATTAACTCCTGGTGTTATATGGAAGACAGAATTTAAAAATGGTGAACCAGAGCATTTAGCTAAAGAACTTTCCAAGGTAAACTCAGAGAATGTGGCTTGGCTTCTCCTTGCAGCTTATTGCAAAATACTAGATGAGAGAAATACACTAAGGACTGAACTTTTGGGCAAAAAGAAAACAGAAACTAATTCTGGAGCTTCCAAGTTTCTGGAAATCAAATTCCCAGATGAAAATGCCCTATTTGAAGACTTTACTAAACTTGGAACTCATAACTCAGAATTGAAGATGCAGTTATCTCGGAAAAACTTGTGGAAAGTCTTACTGTCTGATGGCTTGGACCCCTGCTTCCTGCATGCTAAACCAACAAAGTTTTTGAGAATGCTGTATGAACAAAACCACTGACAGCTTGGACAAAAGAGGACATGAAAAGGAGAGACTGAAGGAGAAAAAGCATTAAGAAAAAAAACGTGGAAGCAGAGATCTGGGATTAAGACATCTCCTTGGGCCAAGAAAGGAGCCCCACCCATATATACAGAAAGGGTGAGTTTTCCCCAGCAGTTGAAGATGGTGGATGTCCCCACCAGATGTTCAGGAAGAGTTTTGCCACCCCAGGGTGCAGGGAGGTTGGAGCACATTCCTCAAAGATTAGGGTGGTTAAAGTCAACAACCCATTGGTCTGAGAGGGGTGTACCTGTCCCCCATGGATTATAGAAGGCCAGGTGGTCAACCCATTGCTCTGAGAGGGTTGAGCCTGTATGCCAAAGATTAGGGAAGGCCAGGTGGTCAACTCGTAGCTCTGAAAAGGTTGAGCCTGTATGCCAAAGGTTAGAAGGAGTGTTGTCTTCACCTCATTGTACTAGGGGGGCTAAAACTCTAACCCAAGGATTGGGTAAGATGTGGCAATCACCCCAACACTCTTGGAGGGTGAGGTCTGAAGCTTGGTCAACACCCAGATGCTTGATGAAGGTGAAACCAAGAAAATGGCCATTGGGCAAGCCTGTGGAAAGGGTGGATTCCCCTGTGGCCCCAAGGAAAAAAAGCCATCATCTTAAAAATAACTCTCAAACTTTGAAATCAAATGGAGGATGCCCTACAAGTTTACTGAACTGTAGAGGATCCATAACTCATGTTTAACATCCCAATTTCTTCTTATAATATTAAAAATGTTTATCCTTTGTCTTTTCATTTGTATATTAGAAGCAGTGAAATGGTTTTATAAGTTTCAGAGGTCTATAACAAACGGGACTTTGCCTCAAGATAAACTGTATTTCTTTAAAATAATTTTGATATAATTTTGTACTTGAATTGTTACTAATTTAAGTTTTTTTTTAATATTATAATATATTTTTGGAATTCAGAGGGTAGAATGTGGCAGTTTGATATAATTATGAATTCCAAAAATATAATTAAATCATGTTTGTAAACTGATCTGTTAATCTGGGCATGATTAGGTTAGGATTAGGGTGTTGAGCCCCACCCCTTGGTGGGTGGGGAATTGAATATAAAAAACAAGGCACTGGCTCCACCTCATTGTTATAATTTCTTCCATTGCTAGAATCACCATATGTGAACAACAGAATACTGTCAAGTCCACTCTAGTCCATAGATTATTATGAGAGGTCTATTCAAATGGCTAACAATTAAATAATTGCTTTTATTAATAAATAAATATGGATATTAGTTTAAAATAATAAAATATTTATACTCAAATTAAAAATATCTATATATATAGAAGAAAGAGAAAAAAACAAACAAACAAACAAAAAACAAGGCAAAGGACAGTTGAAGCAGTCTTTTGAGAAGCAGGTTTGAAGTTGAAAAGAAGGCTCCAGGAGAAGAGAAGCAAGCCGTTCGCCTAACCGTCAACAGCTGAACTTGTGGAGGAAATAAGAGCTAAGCCCAGAGAGAAACACAGCCCCGGGAAGAGAGGAACCCCAGAAACCTAAACCCTGGTAGACGCCGGCAGCTGTCTTGCTCTAACACGTGGCAATAGACTGTGGTAAGAGAAGAAACTTAACGCTTTATGGCCTGGTATCTTTATAAAGACCAACCCATTTTTGGTATTTTACATTAGCACCCCTTTGGCTGACTAATACAGAGCTGAATTTCTCAGTTCCCTTATCTTGATGCCAAGTATGTTGATGCAGTTGTAAATCCCCTCTTGAGGTCCTTAATACATTGAATTTGGGGATGTTCTAAGTGTTAACCTCCTTATTATCACATGGTGAACTCACTTCCTTCAATGGCCTTTCTCTTTTTCACACACTTTACTAGTAACTCCTTAATTCTTCTTATGTATCCAAAATCATTATGGATCTCAAATACTTGTCTCATTTCACACCCCTGCAAGACACTGCCAAAATAAGAACAGTGCTACTGTTATTATTATATCCTCCAAAATTGATATATTTAAGTCCCAGGACACCAATATGTGGTGTTATTTGAAAATTGCATCATTGCATGTGCAATTAATTAAGTTAAAATGAGATAATACTAGTATAAGGTTTCCCCTAAATCCAATATTACTGGTGGCCTTATAAAAGGAAGAGAGGGTACACAGGCACCCATAAGGAGAAGAGGGAGACAAAAGCCTTGTGTGGACAGAGGTGGTGATAGAAGTGTTGTAGCTACAAATCATGGAGCATCAAGGATTTCCAACAAACCACCAGAAGCTAGGAAGAGCAAGGAAGTTCCCTCCTCCACAGATTTCTCAGGGAGTATTGCCTTGTTAACACCTTGGTTTCAGAATTCTAACTTCCAGAAATGTGAGGCCATCTACTTATCTTTTATAAATCTGTCAAGTTCATGGGCAATTTGTGTCAATAACCCTAGGAAGCCAATATAAGTAATAATTTTGCTGCAATGAACCAAAGAACCGAGACTCACATGTTAAGATGCGGGACCATTGCTGTTTTATAATTAACCAGCTTGAGTATCTACCTGAGATTACCACCTGAGGAATGTTGAATTATTGGATGTAAAAAAAATGTTGTTTAATTTCCACATATTTGTGAATTTTGCATTTCTCTCTCTGTCATTGATATCTACCTTCATTTTGTAGTGGCTGGAGAATAGACATCATATGATTTAAATATTTTTGAATACACTGATATTTGTTCAGATAACTAACATATAGCTATCCTGGATAATGACCCATGTGAACTCAAGAAGAATGCATATTCTGTTTTTGTTGGGTGAAGTGTTCTATATATGTCTTTTAGGTCTAGTTGGTTTAGAGTATCATTTAAGTATTATATTTCCATATTAATCTTCTGAGAAGATGCTCTATCCATTATTAAAAGTGATGTATTAAACTCACCTACTATTAATATATAATCATCAATTTCCCCCTTCAGATCTGTCAGTATTTGCTTCATATATTTTGGTGGCTCTGATCTTAGATGCATATATTTTTTAATAATTTTCCCTTTATCAATGTATACTGACCATCTTTGTCCCTTATAACTGATTTTGACTTACAGTTTAATTTAATCTGATATTTGTATAGCTCCTCTGCCTCTCTCATTTTTACCACTTGCATTGTATATTTTTTTCCACCCTTTAACTTTCAACCTATTTGCTTCTTTGTATTTAAGGTGAGTCTCTTGCAGAAAGCATATATTTGGATCATTGTTGTTGTTTTTTTTATCCATTCTGCCAATCTCTGCCTTTTGACTGGAATGTTTAATACATTTACATTTAAACTCACTACTTATAATGAAGAAATTTCTTCAGCAATATTGCTATTTATCCATTGTGTATCTTATTTTTTAGTCCCTCAATTTTTCCATTAATGCCGATATTTATATTTATTTGAATATTTACTTTGTCCCATATTGTGTGCCTTCTTTTTTCTATCTGGATATATTTATCACATATCTTACTTGTGGTTGCAATGGGCTTAAAATTTAACATCCTAAGTATATAACTATCATATATGGTTTGATAACATAACATCAGTATCATATATACACATATATTCCATATACCCTTCTGTTCTCCCACCTTTTTTGTACTTGTTACCACTTATATATTTGTTCATTGTATTAACAAAACCATAGATTTATCATTAATTTAATACATTTGCATGTTAGCACTTGTAGGAAGTAAGAACTTGAGTTACATACCAAATAATATTCTACAATAATACTGAAATGTATAATTACCCAAAAGATTAGCTTTAAAGCAGGTCTTTATTCCTTTATGCCACTTTGGACCACTGTCTTGTGTCCTTTCAATCAGTCTGAAGAACTCCCTTTAGCATTGTTTGTAAAGAATGTCTAGTGGTAATTAACTCCCTCAGCTTTTGTTTATCTGGGAATGTCTTATTTTTTCCTACATTTTTGAAAGAAAGTCTCACAAAATATACAATTTTTGGTATACAGCTCTTTTCTTTTAGGACTTTAAGGGTTTAAATACATTGTTTTATGGCCTCCATGTTTTTTTTTTTCCATGAGAAATCTGCACTCAACCTAATTAGGACTACCTTTTTTGTAACAAATTCTTTTTTCCTGTAACTTTCAGAACAGTCTTATACTCCTTTGCATTTGATAGTGTGATCAGTATATAACAGGGAGTATTTTTCTTCATATTTATCTTGTATTCCATTCTCTGGGTATCTTGGTAGTGCATAATCATGTCTTTTGTTATATTTGGAAATTTCTCTGTCATTGTTTCTTTGAATATTCCTTCTTAAAGTTTCTGTTTTTCATGTCCTCCTGAGAAACCCATAATGCATATACTGGTTTGTTTAATGGTGTCCCACATATAGCTTAGGCTATTTTCACTTTTTATAACTTTTTTCATCTCCTCATTTTGACTTATTTCAGGTTTTTTGTATTTGTTACTCCTTTTTTTTTTTTTCCAGGCAGGGCTTGAACCCAGGACCTTGTACATGCAAAGCCAACACTCAACCACTGAGCTAAACCAGCTCTGTGGTTTCTTGTCTTTGAGTTCAATGATTCTTTCTTTTGCCTACCTACAATCAGTTGTTAAAATCATCCTGGGGATTTTTGTGGTCTTCAACTCCAGTAGTTCTGTTCAGTTCCTTTTTAAAAATTTAAATCTCTTTAATAAAATTCTCATTTTATTAAAAGGAGGGATTGAAAGCAGGGATTGAAACACCTCCATGGAAAAATTTGTCAATGCATGCCATCTGTTGTCTTGTTAGGAAATTACAAGGAGAAAAACTGTTTTTAAGTCTCTCTTTAGGCCCCTGGGAAAAATCTGCCCGGTAAAGAGTCCCTGGTTGGAATTGTCCCTGGCAATTTTCAAGACTCAGAATAAGTTGAACCAAAAATCAAAGAAAAGTTGTGGAGAAAAAAACACTTGGCAAAAGAGAGAAATTGACAATCAGAGTAAATTCACCAACATATTCAAATGCATAGATATCAGCAAAACTTATAAGCCATACTAGGAAACAGGAAGTGATGGCTCAGCCAAAGGAGCAAACTAAGTATCCTAAAGAGATAGAGGAATTAAGGCAACTAAATAAAGATAGTCATGCAAATCTCCTAAATCAATTCAAATAATTGAGGGAAAACATTACTAAAGAGAGGAAGGATATTAAGAAGACAGTAGGTGAACATAAAGAACAATTTGAAAGCCTGCAAAGAAAGGTAACAGAGCTTATTGGAATGAAAGACACAATGGATGAGATTAAAAATACATTAGAAATAAAAATTAAAAAAAAAAACAAAAACATTAGAGGCACATAGCAGCAGATTTGAATTGCCCAAAGACAAATTAGTGATTTGAGGACAGAACACCAAAACTAGAAAAGATGGGATAGAAGAAAGTGAAAAGAACAGGATCTCAGGGAATTAAATGACAATGTGAAATGCATAAACACATATGTTATATGTGTCCCAGAAGAAGAAGAGAATGGAAAAGGGGCAAAAAGAATATTTGAGGAAATAATGACCAAAAACTTCCCAACTGTTATGAAAGACAAAAATATCAATATCAAAGAAGGACAACATGCCCCAAAGGCAATAAATTCTAATTGACCTACCTGGAGACACCTACAATTCAGAAAAACAAATATCAGAGATAGAGTATTCTGAAAGTGGCAAGAGAAATGCAAACATCACATAAAAGGGAACCTCAATAAGATACATGCTCATCTCTCATCTGAAATGATTGAGGTGAAGAAAATGGCATGATGAATTTAAGGTACTGAGAAAAAAAAAACTGACAGCCAAGAGTTCTATATTTGGCAAAACTGTCCTTCAAAAATGAGGGTGAGTTTAACATCTTCACAAAAAAAAACTGAGGGTATATGTCATCCAAAGACCAGAATCACAAGAGGTACTAAAGGGAGAGCTGCAGGCTGAAAGGAAAAAACAAGGATGAGAGACTTGGAGAAG
>JAKSZT010024262.1:0-17906 GCA_026826555.1 Tolypeutes matacus | reverse complement strand
TTTAAGTCATATTTTCTTTGAATATTCTCTATCCCTTTCTTTCTTCTTCTGGGATGCCCATGGTGCTAATATTGCTATGCTTGATGGTGTCCTACCAGTTGCTCAGGTTCTGTTCAATCTCTGCGTCTGTCCCTCAGACTTGATGACTTCACTTGCCTTATCCTCAAGTTTACTGATTTTTTCTTCTGCTAGCTCCAATTTGCTCTTGATCATTCTAGAGAATTTTAAATTTCTGTTACTATGGTCTTCAGCTCTGTTTGATTCCTATTCATAATTTTCATCTTTCTATTGATATTCTCTTTGTCTTCATCTACCCTTTTCCTGATTTCCTTTAGCTCTTTGACCATGATTTCCTTTAACTTTGAGAATACTTAGGACCATTTTTTAAGGTCTTTGTTTGGGATGTCCTTCATTGATGGTTTCTAATGCTTTAATCTTCTTCTTTGCCTGGCCCTTCACTTCCTGTTTTTGTTTTTGTTTTTTTGTTTTTTTTTTTTTTGCATGTTTTTTAATATTTTGTTGAATCTTGAGTATTATATTTTGATATTTTAGTGTGCTGTTGCTGGCATTTAGACACTAAGAGTTATGATCCTTAAGGACAACCAAAAGATGAAGAAAAAAAGAAGGCACCTCTCCCAGCCCTTGCAACGCTCTTCTCAGGGCTAATCCATACAATGGGTTTAGAGAATATCTCCAGGCCAAAGTGTAGGGGCCTCCCTGATCTTTTCTGCATAGGTGTCACATCTTAAGGCTTGTGTGCATGGTTCTAGGAATTTCCCCATTTACAGGGTTCTACATGTCCCCTTTTCCCTTGGAAACAGTTCCCTCAGGTCCCATTGTATGTTCTAAAGCTAGCAATCTTTTGCCCCAAGCATCACAACTTGACTTCTCTCAAAGTGTTCTGTAGGAGAGCTCTCTTAGGTGCCTTCCACATGCAGGACAAGTTCCAGGACAGCAAGTCCCTCAGGCCAACACCAGATAGATTGGACCAGACATATATGTCCCAGTACCAAGGGTTACTCTGCTTCCTCTGTAACTAGGACCATAGATCTGCACTGGGAGTGTGAACTTGATCCATGAGGAGCCGGTGAGGGGATTGGAAGAAGCCAGCCAGTGCTTCTTTTAAGTGAATATTTTATTGATTTGGCACTCACTTTGTTACTGCAGTCCTTTAACTGTTTTCTGGAGTATTTAGGAAGATGTTTCTACCTGTTCTTTATAGTTGTTCAAAGCTTCTGTGGGGTTTGGAGCCCTGAAGCATCTCACTCTGCCATCTTGATATGCACAGGCCCTCTCTACAAGTTTTTATCCTTACAACCATTTCCAAATCGTTGATCCTATGTTTTCACTATTCATCAGTCTCCTGTCATAGTCACTTGTCTCCTTTGTCTTGTTAAATTCTATAATCTACCATAAAATCACTCCCTGGAAAATGTCATTATCTCTTTTAATCCCCCTTTTTACTATTTTATTTACATGGCAAAACTTATGACTATTCAAAGCTCAGTATTTATCTTCTTTTAAATAGAACCTAATAAGTTAAATATTGCTGGTAATTTTCTCACATCAAGTTTATTTTTTACAACAAGTCCATGTTCACAACATCAGATGGGCACTGAACTCTACATAATAATCACACTCTGCTTTTTGTGGAAACTTGAGCTTGCACTCCCTACGTGAACCTTTCATAACTGCTATTCTCTTCTCAACATTCTTACAAGCATATTCTCTATCATTCTCTTACCTGACCACCTCATTTTTTACTTAATGGAGAAAATAGAAGCTACCATAATGGAATACCTTCATCTTCCCCCCAACCATTTCTATAATCTGATTTCTATACAAATCACTTTTCCATTTGGCTAAATTGTAAATGATTTCCACTTCCCTTTTGATACTGCTGATGCTCAGTGGTTATCTGGGTCTGCAAATCCCCCCAGAACAATCCAGGCCTTCAATGCCACCTTATTATTTTGTTTTATACTGTCTCTTCTCCTGCTCCTCCTCTTCTTCCTTCTATTCCTCTTTATCCTGTCTATTCACATTTCCTCTTTAATTTTGCCTTAAATTTTATTTTCTCAGCTATAATGAGTTTATATGATAATTTTTGGATTACTATTCACCTCATATATATTTTTCATCTTTTTGTTTTGAAACTTTTCTGTGAATTTCTGATTTAGGTCTCTTTAAAACAGCAAATACCTAGATTTTTAAAATAGCAAATACCTAGATTTTTAAAATGGTAATCCATTTTTAATCCAGGAGTTTCATCCATCTTTATTTATTTTAAATATTGAAATATTTGCATTTATCTTAACATTATTTTGTACTATCTATTTACATATGTCCTTTCTGACTTTTCCCTCATTTTCTCTATTTTATTATAAATCTATGGTTTATTAATTCATTTATCTCATCTAATGGTTTAAATGTATACATTCCATTCATATTTATATTGAAAGCCAACAAAAACTGAAATGCCTATAAGCTGTAATTCTATGGTTGAGCAGTAGCACTGCCTTCCTCTTCTGCCATTGTACTGATTCCTCACAAGATTTTTTTATACCATAGTGCAGTATTTTATTTTATTGTATCTTCTTTTTACCTGAATTAAAAGTATTTTGTTTTATACATTCAATGCTTGTTTATATATACTGGCATGCTTGCTCATTTTTTTCCTCAATATTCCTTTTTGCAACTAGTCCATATCTTCCAATTAAATTCCTTTTTCTTTTAATTTTATTTTAGAATTTGTTTAGTGAAAGGGTACTGATAGTCAACCCCTGCTCTCCTGCTCATTTATTTTTTTATAGTATCTCTGAAAGTCCCTTTATTTTCCTTCCCTCTTGAATCATTGAATTTGGTGGTGCCTGGGTTGAGGATATGATTTCTTATCAAGATTTTGTATTCATTCAATTCATGCATTACGTATTCAGCTTGGAATTTACTGGATCACAAAAATAAGTATAATTCACATTGGAGAGTTAAGGACCTCCCATATGGTAAACGGGAGCCCTACTGATTGAGCCACAGCCTCTTCCCACCTGTTTCCCTTTCAATCTTTCCTCATTTCACAAAAAGAACACCACCATTGTTTCCAGTTAATAATGCCAGAAATCTGGAAGTTGTATTTCTGTCTCCTTATTCCCCATAATTAATCTCACTTCAAAATATATCTCCATTCATTTGCCTCTAAATCCACTCCATCAATCCCGCCAAAAGTTACAATTTTTTCCCAAATTGTCTCCTTAACTTCACTCTTGCTCTCCTCTGTTCCATTTTGACCCAAGTACAATGATCCTTTATAAAAGTAAACCAATTAGTGCAGTAATCCTATATAAAATTTTCAGTGACTTTTCACTTTCTTAAGAATATATCTAAATCCCTTACAATGGCAAAAGCATCTATAGGATCTGGCTATTGCTTCTTTTTCCAGCTGTTTTCATGTCATTTTCAATCTTCCAAATCCTAGAATTTATAAGCACTTTTCCAGCTCAAGAATTTGTACCTGTTCTTCCTTGTGCCTTGAAGTTTTTTCTTCATGCTCTTGGCATATTTGACTCTATTTTATTCTTCAGCTTAAATATCATCTTCTCAGAAAGTCCTTCAGTGATTAAGTTATTAAAGCAATAAATAGCTGTTGAACAATTGCTATCAGATGTTGAGGTTACAAAGATGAAAAATAAAAGAATGGAGTTCCTTTCTTCATAGAATACTTTATATTCTATTGGTTAGGCAGTTAACAAATACATAAGCATATAGATATATAACATCAGGTAGTTTTAGTAAAGAAATACATAACAGATTAGCAAAAGATGTGATATATCAAACTACGTGGAATTGCTGATTTTTGCATTGTCAAAATGGTCAAATATCTTTTAGAAAGGGTAGTCAGAGAAACTTCACCATGTAGGTAATATTTGAACAGAGATCTTAAAAAAGGATGGGAGAAAGAGAGGGAAAGATGAGTGTATAAATGGGAGAAGAGCAGCACAGGTAAAGAAAAGAGCAATTGCAAATGATCTGAGACAGAAGCACACTTTGAATTTATGAAATAACTGTTTGCAACTTTAGACCCCAGCGTGAGAACCACCTTGGCACTATTTGCATTTGGCATCAGATGATTTTTTGTTGTGGGGCTGTCCTGTGCTTTGTAGGATGTTTAGCATCACCCCTGGCCTATACCCACTAGATGTCAGAAGCCCCCATCCTACAGTTATCAGGACCAAAAATATCTCCAGACATTGCGTGTGAAAAATCACCCTCAACTGACAAGAAAGGCCCTATATTATCATATGCATACTGAATATTTAGGAGGAATGGTGGTTTAGGAGGAATTGATGGTTTGTACTTTATTTTGAAATGCACCAACAATAAGATGAATTAAGAGAAGGTAGGATAGATGGATCGATTTATAATAAAACGTGTAATAAAATGATAATGGTAAAATCTGAGTGGTGAGTATACTTGTATTCATTTTAAAATTATTTAAAATTTGCTCTATGTTTAAAAGTTTTCAAAAATAAAATGTTGGAAACAATATATATATATATATCTTTTAAATAAATTTTTTTTCACCTGAAGCCACCAAGCCCTCTATTATTTAGAGGTGTTTATAAAACAACAGGGACCACCACAGATGAGAACAACAATTTGATACTTTATACCTCAGTTGAATTTGATAATTTATATTTTCTTAGAAAATTATTCATTTCCTCCATGTTTTATATTTCTTTAATAGCATTGGGCAAATGTTGTATCATATTAAGCTCAATTCCCACTGCATCTAGTTATTTATATTTTACCACTCATAGTTCTAAGAGACCCAGCTCTTTTTTTTTTTTTTGCTTTTTTTTTTTTTTTATTATGGGTAAAAATCAAAATTCTCACAATACATACAAACATTTGCAAAATGATATATAAATATATATGTATATATGTGTATTTGCTTACAAAAATGTTGTTTATATATATATATATATACATATATTTTAAGAGGTGCCTAGATTACCCAAAATATTACACGGAACCCACTGGGATTCCCATGTTGCCCACCTCCCACACCTCCCATCACATCCCACACAAACATCTCCCACAGTGTGGCCCACCACCCTCAATGAACTTACACATCCTGGAGCCTTGCCACCAATCATAGACCACAGTTCACACTGTAGACCACACTCTCTCCCACTCAGTTCTGAGTGGTGTGTGCTGATTTAAAATGGCCTACATCCGTTGCCACAACAGTACTCAGGATAACCTCCAACTCCCAAAGAAGCCCCTGTATTTCAACTGCTCATCCCCTCCCTACCCCAAAAGTGTCAAGTGGCCACTGGCTCCACCTCATTGTTATAATTTCTTGCATTGCTAGAATCACCATATGTGAACAATAGAATACCATCAAGTCCACTCTAGTCCATAGTTCTTCCCCCAATCCTGAGGGGACTGGGATGGTGATGTCCACTCCAACTCCAAGTGAGAGAAGGCTTATATCCCATGGATATGGTGGGTGGGATGATCCTGCCTGTAGATGCAGGCCCTCTCCATTCCCTGGGATGGCCATTGCCCATCGTTGTCTCCTCACCAGGTGACTTGGATGAGTCCATTGAGCTGTAGGGTAGGAGTTGCAGCTCCACCGAGATTTCATGCACACCTGGCACATAGGTAGGTGGGAGGCTCCAGTCTCTGGAAGTATACCTAAAAACTCCAGCATCACATATAGGTTTGAATAGAAGGGACTGGTGAACCATGTGCAGGGAGGACTTATTTGAGTTTAATTCTGTCACTCTCAGGAGCACAGATTCCAAAATAGAACGCACTGATAAGGCATCAGTCTCTGGGGCTATCCCCCCTTATGTAGGACCAGGGGAGACCCAGCTCTTGAACCAATTTATCATTGAGTTTTTTCCTAGTTATCTTCTGATGACATTTTATTAATTCATTGTTTCAGCTTTCAGCTTTATTTTTGCTTGCTTTATTCCTTTCCTCATGATCTTCTTGAGATAATTATCATTATTTATATTCATATTTTCTTGGTATAGAGAGAAAACATTTAAGGTTGTGAATTGAACTTTGAATAAGTACATTCTTATCTCACTGGTGTTTGTCATCATTCTCATTCCCATTAGCTTTACTTTCTCCACATTAGAACAACTCCAAATCAAACCCATCCTTGTTCCTACCAATTGAAGAATAAGGTGCCTGTCTGAATGATCGGAATTCAAGACAGTGAAGAATCTACCTTCATTTTTGCCTTTTGCCTCAGGGATTGGGCCTTTGAGTAGCTGGACAATCTCACCCTTGATTATTGATTTAGATAAGTAAACACAAGCTCTCTTTGGGTTTAGCCATCTGTTTCCACAGGCATAAGGAAAATATATGGGATAGAGGAGTTGTTACTTAAGCCTTACTCCTAAGCATTGTACCCAAACCCAGCGTCTCCCAAGACAGCAAATCTCCAGGGAACTTGTGAGACTGTTAGGAATGCTCTACTATATTTTTCAATCCACTTTTCTTTCTTCTGTGTATCTCATAGAAATGCTGAAAAAGGGTGATTATCAGGATGGAATTTGAGCATTTTGTATTTTTCTAATTCATGGCTAATAGGTGATTTGATGGCTTCAGGCAAAAGAAAAAACTCATTTATTTTATAACTATATGATGTTTCCAACATTTTATTTCAAAAACTTTTAAACATCCAATAAATTTGAAAGAATTTTAAAGTTTATACCAGTATACTCACAACATATATTCTGCCATTATTATCTTAACATTATGAGAACCTCTTCAACTACATTGTGGCATATGAAAACCCAATGTGACAAAAAATAAAATTAAAATTAAAACCCAATGTGAGTTCAAAAAGACATATGTACAGGAGATGATTTTTGGATTTGAGAACCACATGGGGTATGGTAGGTTGAATTATGTACTCCAATTTAGACATGTTCTAATCTTAATCCACATTTCTGTAGGTATGAATCCATTGAAAATAGGATCTCTTGAAGATGTTATTTTAATTATAGTGTGACTCAACCGAATGAGGGTGGGCCTTTATCTGGATTACTAGAGTTCTTTATAAGAAGAAATTCAGCCATGGAGAAAGCCACAGGGAATAACTGGGAAGACATAAGCCAATGGAACCAGGAAGTCAGCTGAAGCCTAACTAGAAAGGAGAGGGTATCACTATGTGACACAGGGCAGTGATACAAGCTGAGGAATTCTGAGGATGACTGTCAGCCAGCACCAGAATGTTACAGATTTTGGTGAGAAAACATCACCTTGGTGGTGCCTTTATTTTGGAGTTCTCCCAGCCTTAAAAGTGTGAACCAGTAAATGTCTTGTTAAACCAACCCATTGTTTAACCAACTCAGGAAAACTAAGAAATGGAGGTTCTGATTTTCTCACTAAAACTGCCTCAGCAATAGCTGCTCAGCCCAACTTCTTCTGGTTGGTAAAGGGTTTCTCTTTGTGTTTGGAGAGGCACATTCATGATCTGAACCTGAGTAAGCAGGGGTCTTCCTTTGCCAGGGACTGAGATTGTTTTCCTAGGAATAGGATAATCTCCCTTGATAATCTTAGACAAAAAACACAATTTTACTTATTAGAAGCATTGTTTCAGATGGAGGGGGCAAATATCTTGCTAAAAACAAATTATCTCAAAAGATGTAGTATTTTTATACCCATGCTGTCTGGAAGAACTTTAAAAAAAAATTATTTAAAATTTCCAAAAGTACACTCTATTTCCACCAAGCCACCTCTCCCCTCTACCCCTTTTCCCCTATCTCCTTGTAACCGCTAATCTACTTCACATTTCTACAAATTTGCTGTTTCTGGATGTTTGCTATAAGTGGACAATTCTGAGAGTGAAATGGGGAGCTATTAGTAATTATGTTGGAACAATATGCATTAACCAAACTTCCCTGGCAAATCGGGACAGATGGTCCATCCTAGTTATCTGGGATTTCATCAAGGTTTGGAATATGTGAAAGTAGCACAATTACCATCATTGTCTGAGTTCTCCTAGTTGAGTTTAAACTCAGGAACCATAGACTGTTAAATTACCTGAGACTGCCTGTCATTCTAGTAAAGTTAAAACTAACCAGATTTTGATTTTCCTTCCTCATAGTTTCAAATTTTTCTCTTTCTTTCAGATAAAAGTATGTTTCTGTTATGGTTCATAACTGAAACTAGCAATGTAGGAGACTCACCTTTGCTTACCACCCTTGAAATAATATTTCTATGTTTATGGGCCTAGAAAAAGAATACTATATTTTTATTTATTGACCCTTCAGGGCCTTGGAAAATGTAAAAGTGTGTTATTACCAGAGCATATATTTATTGAATCACATCCTTTCACACTACTTATACAAGAAGATAAGCATATAGACCAAGTGACCATATGCTACATTAATTCATCCATTCATTCATCAATTCATTTATTCCTTCATTGTGTATTGAGTGCAAAGTGCCAGCCAGTGTTTTAGGTGCTTGGAAACATTAGTAAACAAATGCAAATCCCAGTTTCCACATTACTAAAATTCTAGTGGAAGAAAAATTTTTATTTTTGTATTGAGGCTTTGTTCTCAGAACCTGCCATTAATATTTAAATATATTGCCAAGACTGTAAGATATTTAAATTTTTTATTGATTTAAATTTCTGAATACATAATAAATCACGGAATTCATATTTCAAAAATGAAAATACATGTTCCTTTAACTCATCTCAAATCCAGAAAACTACTATTGTAATTTTGTTTATTTTTTTTCCTGACTCATTCCAAATTTTATACCTGAATATCCAAACAAATGTGATATATAGTTCTTATTTTTCCCTTATACATGAATGTCAGTGTAATAAAAATTTTCTTCTGTCAGTTGCATTTGCTCACAAAAGTTATATTCAGAGAATTTTCCATATCATAGTAGAGAGTTATTTTGTTATGGATATTCTGGAACTAATGTAATCATCACCTATAGATAGCATTTAATTTGTTTCCAGACTTCTACTATTATAAAAATGCTACAATGAATAATGTAGCTCATGTTGCTTTTATTTTTTTAACTTTTATTAGAGAAGTTGTGGGTTTTAGAACAATTGTCCATAAACTACAGGATGCCCATATACCTCTCTATTATTAACAGCTTGCATTGATGTGGTATATTTGTTTCAATCTATGATTACACATTTTTATAAATTTACTATTAACTATAGGCCATAGTTTAACTTAGGTTTCACTGTTTGTATAGTACAGTTTCAGGTATTTCTAAAAAATGTTTATTCTCTTACTATATATATATATATATATATATATATATATATATATATATATGCTAATATTTCCCCCTTTTTCCACATTCAGAGATATATTTGTTAAGTACATTCACAGTGTTTTGTTACCATCACCACCATCCATTTCCAAAACATTTCTATCATTCTAAAGAGGAATTCTGGGAAGCGGCTGTGGCTCAATCAGTAGGGCTCCCGTTTACCATATGGGAGGCCCCGGGTTCGGTTCCCAGGGCCTCCTGGTGAAGGCAAGCCCGCCCGCACGGCGTGGTTAGCTGACCCAGCGAGCACAAGCAGCAAGGGGGGGATACATGAATAAATAAATAAAATCTTTAAAAAAAAAAAAAAAAAAAAAAAAAAAAAAAATAAAGAGGAATTCTGTATATTGTAAGCTCTAATTCCCTATTTCCTATATGCCAGGGAAGTTTGGTTAACTATATTCTAGATTCTGAATCTATGGGTTTTCTTATTCTAATTGTTTCATGTAAGTGAGATCATACAATATTCATCCTTTTATGCCTGGCTTATTTCACTCAGCAAAATGTCCTCAAGCTTCATCCATGTTTTTGCATGCAATAGGACTTAATTCCTTCTTACAGCTAAAAAATATTCCATTGTATGTACATACCACATTTCATTTATCCATTCATTGTTTGATGGACACATGGATTGCTTCCATCTTTTGTCAATTATGAATAATGCCGCCATGAACATTGGTGTGCAAATATCTGTTTGAGTGACTGGTTTCAATTATTTTGGGTATATACCTAGAAGTGGAATTGCCAGGTCACATGGTAATTGTATACTTAACATTCTGAGGAAGTGTCAAGCTGTCTTCCACAGTGACTTCACCATTTTATATTTTATATGTTCATTGCACCAGCAATGAATCAATGTCCTATTTCCCTGCATCCTCTTCAAGACTTGTAATTTTCTTTCCTTTTTTTTTTTTTTTTAGTAGTTGGCATTCAAAATTTGGTGTGAAATGGTATCTCTAGTTTTGATTTATATTTCCTTGATTGCTAATGATATTGAGCATCTTTTCTTGTGCTTTTTTGGCCATTATCTCTCTTCTTTGGGGAGATGTCTATTCAAGTCTTTTGCCCATTTTTAAATTGAGTTGTTTATTTTTTGATGTTAAGTTGAAGAATTTCTTCATTTTTCTGGATAATAAACCTTTATCAGATATGTGGTTTCCAAATATTTTCTCCTATTGTGTAGGTTGTCTTTTTATTTTCATTATAAATTTCTTTGAGGTGCAAATATTTGTAATTTTGATGAGGTATGAATTGTCTATTTTTTCTTTGTTGCTTATTGTTTGTGTGTAAAGTCTAAGAAACCATTATCTACCACAAGGTCCTGAAGATTCTTCTCTACACTTCCTTCTAGGAGTTTGATAGTTCTGGCTCTAATATTTAGTTCTTTGATAAATTTTTATTTGATTTTTCTATAAGGTATTAGGTATGGGTCCCCTTTCATTATTTTGTTTGGGATTGCATTGAATCTACAACTTGCTTTGGGTACAATTAATATCTTAACAATACTTAGTCTTCTAATCCATGAACATGGAATGTTTACCCATTTATTTAGGTCTTCTTTGATATCTTTTAGCAATATTTTGTAATTTTCTCTGTACAAATCCTTTCCATCCTTGCTTAGATTTATTTCTGGAAATTTGATTGTTTTAGTTTATGGGAAATGGAATTGTGCATGTATAGCTGTAAGATCAATTGCTACAATCCATACATTTGTAAATTTGAAAAATTACCAATTTGTCTTCCATGGGGTTTCTATCAAATTATACTCCATCACAATTTATAAAACTATTCCAGTGTGACCAAACATTTGGATTATTTTCAATCTGATAGGTTGAAGGTACATCTCAGCATTTCTTCATAAGTTTTACTTTCATTGTTCCCCTTATGTGTGAAGGTGAACATTTGTATATGTTGATGAATGATTTGGAGTTTCCATTCGGTATCTTATCTTGTTCATATAGTTTGATCAGTTTTTTATTTGGATTTTGGTCTTTTTTTCTTTGTATATTAGAGAGATTATGTCCAAGAGTTGCAAATATTTATTTCCAACTTTTTATTAATTTTTCACTTCGATGTCTATATTTAATTAACCACTAAAATGTATTTCTTTAATATTTATATAAAGTTTGTTGTTTATTTTTTCTAGTTTTTGGATCTTGAGTCAGCTGGAAAAGTCTTCCTCATCCCAAGTTTTAAATTTTCACAACCTTTCAAAGCACTTTTATGATTGCATTTTTGCACTTCAATATTTAATCCAGTTATTTTTTTAGAAAAACTTTTGTATCGTGTAAGATGAAATATATTCATATATGTATTCATATATGCTACCTAGGAATCTCAAAACATTTGATTGAATATACTAATATTTTCCTCCTCTGTTTGGAGATGCTACCATTATCATATTCCACATTATTGTACATATTTGGTTTGACTTCTGGATTTTCTTCTCATTGGCTTATAGTTTCACATTATTCTAATTATCAAAGCTTAAGAATATATTTTATCATCTGGTGAATACTTTTCCCCATCCTTGTTCTTTTCTTTTCTCCAGTCTGTTTTGTTATTCTGTGTAGATATTAGACTCAGTCTTCTGAGACACAAAATGTAAAACAATACCCTTTTGAAATTTTTACATGTCATGTTAAATTTATAAATTAAATTAGGTAGAAATTAAGCATTCATGATATGAATTATTTGTATACGATATCCAAGTAAGTATTCCCATTTGTTCAAGTCCAATTTTATGTTTTAAATTTTGTAATGTAGGAGTTGAACTTTTATTCTTTATTTTTTACTTTTTTGATGGGACATAGACATTTCTTGTAAACTTTTGCTTTACTATTGTAGAAATGTCTCACCATCCATAATATTTTCTTTCAAGTTGATCATAAACATGAAAGCAACTTCTATCTGTATATAAATTTTGTATGGCACTAAATTATTTAATTATTCTTTCTAGTATTATTAATGTAAATAACCCATTCTCTAGTTTTTATATTGTATATGATTGTATCATTGGCAAATGGTATTTCTTTCTTCCCATTTTTATATTTTTTTATATTAGAGTAGTTGTTTTCTGCATGATTTTTCATGCAGAAAATAGAGTTCACATATATTGACCTATGCTTTATTTAAAACTTTGCATTAATGTATTACCTATGTTACAACTGATGAAACAGTGATAAAAATAATATAATAGTACTATTAACTATAGTCCATAATTCATATTAGGTTTAACTATTTGTGTGGTACAATCTAATGCTTCTTATTATCAATTGAGATGCTCATGTTGATTTCTTCTTCCATTCTGTTAATGTTCTGTAGTACATTGTTTGATTTTCTAATGTAGAACCACCCTTACTTATCTGGGATAAATCCCACTTGACCATGGTCTATAATTTTTTAATGTGCTGTTGAATATGGTTTGATAATATTTTGCTGTGGGTTATTGCATCTCTATTCATATGGAATATTGGTCTGTAATTTTCTTTTCTTGTGTTACGTTTATCTGGCTTTTGTATGAAGGTGATCTGGCCTCATAGAATGAGTTAGGAAGTATTGCCTCCCCTTCAATTTTTTGGAAAAGCTTGAGCAGTTTAGTGTTCCTTCTTGTAATGGTTGGTAAAATTCACCATTTTGCTTCCCATTTGTAAAGCATTAATTTACTTCTGTTTTTAATTAAATTACTAATACCTTCCATGCAAGATTTAGTAGTTTTGGCAAAGTGAAAAATAATATTTTTCTTATCTCTTACCTTAAGAAAAGTTAAGAATGAATGACTGATTTTCCCCACTAAAAATGATGTGCCTGAATTAGATTGGTGTTAAATTCTTCTGTGGTGGTTTGGAGCTATGTACCCCAGAAAAACAAGTTTTTAATCATAATCCATTCCTGTGGGTGTGAACGTATTGTAAATAGGATCTTTTGATGAAGTTACTTCAGTTAAGTTGTGACTCAACTGAATCAGGATTTGTCTTAATCCTATTACTGGAGTTCTTTATAAGCAGAGTGACATTCAGACACACAGAAAGAGAAGTCACAGGAAGAAGCCAGAAGTCAATGGATCAGAGAGCGGCCAGGAAAGGCTACTATGTGCATTGTAATGTGACAGCAAAGCCCAGAACAAGAATCACCACAGCAAGTCCCAGAATGCCACCTCTGCTGGGAGAAATCATCAACTTGATGATGCCTTGATTTTGAACTTCTCCCAGCCTCAGAACTGTGAGTGAATAAATTTCTGCTGTTTAAGGAAACCCATGGTATGGTTTTTGCAGACAGGAAATAATTGAAACAATAAAAACAAACAAAGCGTATTTTATTGAGCTTTTCAAACCAAGAATAGATACTGAATTTTCTTTCAAATGTTTTTTTCAGCATCTTAGACATAGCCATGTAATTTTTACCCCTACGAACTATTAATGTGATAAAAACAATTATTGAATTTATGGGAAAGAAGATATTATTTTCTAACTATTTTATTGACAAAATATATTCATTTGTATTTCCATAATAGAAGAGTGATATTTTATACATGTAAAAATTTATTTTTCTCTCAGTTTGAAAATATTTTGAAAAATATGTTCACTAATAGTTATTCCTGATGATCTATACTGCTCATATTAAAAATTAAAAGTAAGGACTGGGGCTATTCTCCAAACTCATTGTATGAATAAGACTGGAAGGAAAGCACTCATACAGGTTAATCTTCAGGACTTGGGAAATGTGTTTTCTGTTTTCCCTTATATATATTTTCCTGGCATATAAGGAAAGCTCTGTCATAACACTAGCTGTTTACAAGCTGAAGGAATAGAAGCCTCAGAGTCTAAATTCCAGTGATAACACACTAAATTATCAAAATGTCCAAGTTATATCTAAGATGACAAAGCATTAAAAGAAATAAGAAGTGATGGCCCATGCAAAGGAGAAGATAGAAACCATCAGTGAGGTGGTTCAGATCTGGGACATTCCAGACAAAAACTTTAAAATTATGGTTCTAAATATGCTCAATGAGCTAAAAGAAAACATGGACAAATAACTAAAGGAAGACATGAAAATGGTAGATGAATGCAAAGAGAATTATCAATATAGAGATGGAAATAATGAAAAGAGCCAAACAGCTGAAGAACACAGTGACAGAAATTTTTAAAATTCCCTCAAGGGGTTCAAAAGCAGTTTGGAACTGGCAGAAAAAAAAGAATCAGTGAAGTTGTAGATAAGAAAAGTGAAATCATCCAGTCTGAGGAGCAAAAAGATGGAAAATGAAAAAGGGTGAACAGAGCCCGAGGCATATCTCAGATATCATCAAGCATACCAATAAAGACATGGTGGGACTCCCAGGAAGAGAAGAAATAGAGAAAGGCATAAGGAGAATGTTAAGGAATTCATGGCTGAAAACTTTTCAAATTTAAGAAAAGACATGAATATACACATCCAAGATGCTCAGTAAGCTCCAAACAGTATAAACTCAAATAGGCCCATTCTCTGCCATGTTTTAATCAAACTGTGGAATGCCAATGATGAAGGAAGAATTATGAAAGCTGCAAGGGAGAATCAACATGTCACATGCAGGAGATCCTCCATAAGATTTAGTGCTGATTTCTCTTTAGAAACCATGGAAACAAGAAGGCAAAGGGAAGACATATTTAAAGTGCAAAAAAATTGCCAACTAAGAATTCTGTATCTGGTAAAACTGTCTTTCAAAATGAGTGAGAAACTAAGTCATTGCCAAATAAACAAAAGCTAATGTACTTAGTCATCACTAGACTGGCCCTACAAGAAATGCTCAAGGGAGTTCCATATGAGGAAATAAAGATAATGACATGGGTAAAGATAAATGAAAGTACTATTTTATTTTTGGTTTGTAACTCCACTTTTTACTTTCTACAGGATCTAAAAGGCAAATGCATAAAATCTATGTGTTTTGTTTTCCACCACCCCCCTCCCGCCTTTTTTTTTTGAGATACTGGCAGCCGAGCATTTATTGAACCCGTGACCTCGTATGTGGGGACCGGCACATCAGGTCTCCTGAGTCAGTTCTCTCATTTGCTTTGCTTGTTTGTTTTTGTTGTTCCTTTCTAGGAGGCACCGGAAACAGAACCCAAGACATCCCATGTGGGAAGCAAGCACTCAACTGCTTGAGCCACATTTGCTCCCAATGGTTTTTTAATTATAATGTATAAATACATAATGTTTGACAATAACTATATAAAGGTGGGAACAGAGAGTGGTAAAGGAGCATAGTTTATGAAGTTGAAGTTGTTAAATTGATATCAAAGCAAAAGTGATTGTTTTAGATTTTGGATGTTAAAGTAAGGGCCCTGGTAGCCTGGAAGAAAATGTCAGAGAATATTCGAACTCATAGAGACAGAAAGTAGGGTACAGGTTATCAGGGTTGGAGTGCAAGGGCAGTGGGGAGTTAATGTAAAATGAGTACAAGGTTTCTGTTTGGGTAAAGGAAAGTTATAGTAATAGATGGTGGTGAGGGTATTGTAGCATTGTGCATGTAAATGATCCTATTGAATGGTATGCTTGGGAGGGGTTGGGATGGGAAGATTTATGTTGTATATACGTTTTCACTATTTTAGAAAAAAAGAGGAAGTAAAGAGATGATGATAATTAAATGCAACACATGATCCTGGATGGGATCTAAGAATGGAGGAGAAAATGCTCAAAAAGGATATTATTGGGACATAAGAAAAATTGTAATATAGAAGTTAAACTTTATATCAACGTTAAACTTTATATAAACGTTAAACGTTGAACTTGATAACTGAGCTTAAGGTGGTTATTTAATGAATATCTTTGTTTGTAGGAAATGTACATGGAAGTATTATGTGATCAAGGAGTATAATATGTGCAATTTGCTCTCAAATGTTAAAAAATAGATGATTAGACAGATAGATAGATAATAGATAGTAGAAAGAATGATAATGCAATGATGGCAAAATATTAAAATTGGTGCATCTTGTTATGGGGGGGTGTTGGGCGTATGCTCTAGTTCACTGTGTAGGGTTTGTATTATTTTTGCAACTCTCCTGTAAGTTTGAAATTATTACAAAATGAAAAGTTCACCAAAAATATGTATAGTACTTAAGTGCTATTTCCAGACCTCTGTCGCCTTGATGGCCAAGGTATTCCAGACCTCATATTCTGGAAAGCTACCAGTCTTGCACTAATGTTGACCAAAGTATGCTATGTAGAGGAAAGAATAATGGATTCGGTACTAGTGGCATTAGTTCAAAGTCTGAGTCTGTTTTTTTATATATACATAAACCAAGGAAGTTTACTTAATTTCTATAAGCTATGAATCCTGGCATATTTAATGGAAAGCAAATACATTATCATTATTATTGTAATTGACTCATTAAATATATTGTTATTTTATTTCATCTCTTTGTGTATGGCTTCAAGTCTTCAAGTGTATGGTTTTCACTTTTTAAATTTTTTCTTTCATTTTCCTTTAAAATCTTAGGGCAGACTTTTGATAGGAAGTGCTTTCACAAATCTACAAATTGTGTCTAAATTAAAGTTCGCAAATTTCAATATCTGGCTTTAAACCAAGCAAGAAGACTCAACCACCCAAAGGGTTATTTGTCTAGCCAACAGGACAGTAGCAGTCAAAGGCAGGGAAAGGGACACAGGTGTGAGGGAAGATAGGAGACATGGCAAAGACTATAAATCATCAAGTAAGTAAAACTGGAAAATAAGAAACTAGAGAGAAAAGACAACTTTAGGAACATGCTAACATGAAGAAATGTGACTCAGATAGTATTTTGCTGAATAGTTTGAAAATGCACATTGAGAGACTTTAGGACTACTGAAAAGTCAATGGAAATACCTCTTTTCAGTTTTCTTTAAAAACCTTTAAGAGAAGCAGATTTGGCTCAGGCGACTGAGCTCCTGCCTACCACATGAGAGGTCTGTGGTTCGGTTCCTAAAGAAGACAGTGAGCTGCCGTGATGGGCAGGAGTGGCAAGGTGATACAACAAGATGATGCAAAAAGAGACACAAGAAGAAAAAAACATAATGAAAGACATAACAAAGCGGGGAAAGGAGGTAGCTCAGACGATTGGGTGGCTCCCTCCCATATCAAAGGTCCCAGGTTCAGTTCCTGGTGCCTCTTAAAGACACAGCACACAGCAAAAAGCAAGTGCAAACAATGAAGGGGTGGGGAGGAATAAATAAATAAAATAAACCTTTTAAAAAAACAAAACAAAACAAAAACCTCTAAAATCACATAGACACATGTGCATGAAAACACACACACATTCTCATGCTGCCCTACCTTTGTTTTTATTTTTTCCTTTTTAACTCTATATATGTTTTTGCATTTTATGTTCCTTGTAAGCTGTAAAAAATGACATATAACTTTAGCATCAAAACAATAACTATCTAACTTTCAAAACTTTTGGACGGGAAGCGGCTGTGGCTCAATCAGTAGGGCTCCCGTTTACCATATGGGAGGCCCCGGGTTCGGTTCCCAGGGCCTCCTGGTGAAGGCAAGCCCGCCCGCACGGCGTGGTTAGCTGACCCAGCGAGCACAAGCAGCAAGGGGGGGGATAAATGAATAAATAAATAAA
>JAKSZT010024232.1:0-39000 GCA_026826555.1 Tolypeutes matacus | reverse complement strand
TATATATATATATATATATATATATATATATATATATATATATATAACATTTTTGTAAGCAAATACACATATATGCATATATATTTATATATCATTTTGCAAATGTCTGTATGTATTGTGAGAACTTTGATTTTTACCCATAATAATAAAAAAAAATTTTTATTCTGTTACCATACTTACAGTCTAACATTTCTTCTTTTAATCAAATTCAAGGTTGGTAATTACTTTCACAATGTTGTGCTACTGCCACCACCATCCATTACCAAAATATTTCCCATCATTCCGAATAAGTACCTTGTATTTTTTTTTTTTTTAAGATTTTATTTATTTATTCATTTTTCCCCCCCTTGCTGCTTGTGCTCGCTGGGTCAGCTAACCACGCCGTACTGGCGGGCTTGCCTTCACCAGGAGGCCCCGGGAACCGAACCCAGGGCCTCCCATATGGTAAACGGGAGCCCTACTGATTGAGCCACAGCCGCTTCCCGTACCTTGTATTTTTTAAGCCTTAATGCCACCTTCCCTATCCCCACTGTATCACCTAATAACCTATATGCTATATTCTGTCTCTGTGAGTTTGCTTATTCTAATTGTATGATCAATGAGATCATACAATATTTGTTCTTTTGTATTTGGCTTATTTCATTCAACATGATGTCTTCCATGATCATCCTTGTTGTCACATGTATCATGAGTTCATTGCTTCTTACAGCTGAATTAATAGTCCATTGTATGTATATTTATATTTAGGTTTTTGATCAATTTTGACTTGATATTCTCATAAAGTCTTATCCCAGTTAAGGATATTTCTTTTTTTTTGTAAATGGCACCATTTGTTGAAGGTTCTATACCAGTTAAGTGGTCTTTGCCCCCTTGTCAAAAGGTTCTATACCAGTTAAGTGGTCTTTGCCCCCTTGTCAAAAATCAGTGGCCATAAAAGTGAGGTTGGATTTCTAAGGTTTCAATTCAATTCCATTAGTCTATACGTCTGCCCTTGTGCCAGTAGCATACTGTTTTTATTACTAGGGCTTTACAATAATTTTAATTTATTATTTCATTAGAAAAATTGTGAGCTTACAATTATGCATAACATACAGGACTCCCATTCATTACCACACCACCAGCACTTTGCTTGTTATACAACATTTGTTACAAATGATGAAAGAACATCAACAAAACATTACTACTACTTATAGTTTATAGCTTATATTTGATGTATTTTTCCATAAACTACCCCACAATTAAAACCATGTCTTGTACATTTGGTATAGTTCATGAGAGAAGGTCCTCATATTTGTACAGTTAACCACAGTTCATCATCCACCACGGGGTTCTCTGTGTTATGCAGTCCCATGCTTTGAATAATCCAGCCAAAGTGGACACTCAGTGGCTCTGTTTCACTACAGAGTTTGCTGGCATTTCTAGAATGCTTTCATCACTCGAAAAAGAAAAATCCCATACTCTGTATACTCCCCTATTGTTAACCCTTGACATTGATATAGTACCTTCTTTCCCACTAATGCATGTATATTAAAATATTACCATTAACTATAATCCATAAGTTACATTAGTTCCATTTTCCAATGTATCACCATATTCCTAACAACATGTAATACAGACAAACATGTATTCTACTTCATAAAGGATTGTTCTTGTTTATGTACTGTTAACCACAATCCTTATCTACCACTGAGTTCACCATGTTATAAGGACCTAGTTTACTTCTTTCTTTTAGCTGACATTTATATCTCTAGCCTTCATCTTTCAGCCACAATCACATTGATAAATCAGCAATGATAGTTATACACATTATAATGTCATACCATCTACTCTCTATATTTGCACACCTTTAAAGGCTACCTTATTAAATATTCTACATATATTAAACACCAGCTCCCCCTTCACAGCTCTCATTCTATCTCCTAGTAACCTATACTCTAGATTTTTAACTCCATAAGTTTACTCATTGTATTTATTTCATATTAGTGGTATCATAGACTATTTCTTCTTTGGTGTCTGATTTATTTTACTCAACATAATGTCTTCAGGGTTCATTCCTGTTGTCATATACTTAACTAATTCATTTATTCTTTTTTTTTTTTTTTTTTTTTTTTAAGGTATTGGGCCAGGGATGGAATCCTGTACCTAGTTTGTGGGAAGCCGGAGCTCAACCACTGAGCCACATAGGCTCCACTGAGTTGCTTTGTTCCTTTGTTTGCTTGGTGTTGGTTATTTTTAGTTGTTGTTTTTAGGAGGCACTGGGGACTGAACCAGGGAGCTCCCAAGTGGGCAGAAGGTACTAAACCGCTTGAGCTACATCCTCTCCATAATTCATTTATTCTTAAGGCTGAATTGTATTGCATTGTATGTATATACTACATTTTTTAATCCATTCATTGGTTGATGGACACTTGAGGTGTTTTTTTTTTTTTCATCTTTTATCAACTGTGAATAATTCTGCTATGAAAATTGGTACACAAATATGAGTTTGCATCCTTGCTTTAGCAAGTCTGAATATATTCCTAGTAGCAGGATTGCTGGA
The DNA here is from genome assembly GCA_026826555.1 of Tolypeutes matacus. NCBI lineage: Eukaryota > Metazoa > Chordata > Mammalia > Cingulata > Chlamyphoridae > Tolypeutes > Tolypeutes matacus. Next base: position 36,461 of record JAKSZT010024232.1, on the reverse strand, counting down.
TCATGTGCCAGGTCTATATATAGTTCCCTGAGGAGCCACCAAACTGTCTTCCACAAAGGCTACACCATTCTGCATTCCCACCAACAGTGAAGGAGTGGAACTTTTCATCAATTTTCTCCAGCACTTGTAGTTTTCTGATTTTTAAAATAGTGGCCATTCAACAAGGAGTGAAATATCTCATAATTTTTTAACAAATAAATTTTATTAATACGTATTAACAAAACATAAGTCCATCCAAATCATACAATCAATGGTATTCAATGTAATCATATATTTGTGGACTCATCACTTCAGTCATTCTTACAACACTTACATTATTCCAATGATAGTAATAAAAATAAACATAAAACAAACAAAACTCACCTCTCAATCTCTCTATGCTTCCCCTGCCATAAATAGCTGCTATTCTTTTTCTTTCTCTTTATTATATTTGTATTTATGTTTTGTAGAAACAATAATATTTATGCACTATCACCCATTTTCATGTTTTAAATGAGGTTTTACTATCTTATACAATCCATTGTTACAGTTTTTAGCTTTCCTTCTAGTAATATACATGTCCTTAGACTTTCCTTTTCAACTACTATCATATAATAGCTGTTATTCATAAACATCATGATGTGCTCTCACCATTTCCATTCATTTCCAAAGATTTACAAAAAAAAACTTTTAACTACTTCTGCACAGATTAACCCTCAGCTTTCCATTCTCTACCCTCATTCTATTTTCTGGCAAGCTATATTCTAATTATTATTTCCATGAGTTTACATAATATATTTAGTTCATAGTAGCACAATCATACAATATTTGTCCTTTTGTGTCTGGCTTGCTTCACACAACATAATGTCATCCAGGTTCATCCATGTTTTCATATGTTTCACAACTTCATTTCTTCTTACCGCTGTACAATATTCCATTGTGTGCATACTCCACAATTTGTTTATTCATTCACCAGTTGATGGATAACTGAGTTGTTTCCTGCTTTGGGGTATCATGATAATGCTGCTATGAACATTGGTGTGCAGATGTCTATTCGTGTCAGTGCTCTCAGTTCTTCTGGGTATATACCTAGCAATGGTATTGCTGGGTTCCATGGCAAGTCTATATTCAGCTTTGTTAGAAATGCCCAACAGTCCTCCACAGTGGCTGCACCATACTACAATCCAACCAACAGTGAATAAGCATTCCTATCTCTCCACATCCTCTCCAACATTTATGGTTTTCTGACTTTTTAATAGTGGCCAGTCTAATAGGTGTGAAATGATATCTCATTGTAGTTTTGCTTTGCATTTCCCTAATCGCTAATGATGGTGAACATTTTTTCATCTGTTTCTTCACCATTTGTATTTCTTCTTTGGACAGTTGTCTTTTCAATTATTTTGCCTATTTTATAATCAGATACTTTGTCTTTTTATTGTTGAGTTGTATGATCTCCTTATATATTAAGTCCTTATCAGGATTGCCAAATATTTTCTCCCATTGAGTTAGCTGCCTTTTCACCCTTTTGACAAACTCCTTTGTGGTGCAAAAGTGTTGAATTTTGAGGATGTCCCATTTATCTAATTTTTCCTTTTGTTGCTTATGCTTTGGGCATAAGGTTTAAGAAATTACTGCCCACCACAAGATGTTGAAGATGTTTTCCTACATTTTCTTCTGGGAGTTTTATGGTTGTTGTTTTTATATTTAAATACTTGATCCATTTGAGTTTATTTTTGTATAAGGTGTGAGATAGGTGTCCTCTTTCTTTTTTTTTTTTTTTTTTTTTTTTGATATGGCTATCCAGTTCTCCCAGCACCATTTGTTGAAGAGACTGTTCTGGCCCAGCTGGGTGGACTTAATAGCCTTGTCAAAAATCGCTTGACTGTAAATGTGAAGGTCAATTCTGAGTTCTTGATTCAGTTCCATTGGTCAAGCTGTCTGTCCTTATTTGAGTACCATGCTGTTTTTACCACTGTAGCTAAGTAACATACTTTAAGTCAGGAAGTGAGAGTCCTTCAACTTTGTTCTTCTTTTTAAAGACATTTTTTGCTATTTGGGGCCCCTTACCCTTCCAAATAAATTTGATTATTGGCTTTTTGATTTCTGCAAAAAAGGCTGTTCCTGATCTCAGTGGGAAAGCTTTCAGCATTCCAGCATTGAGTACAATGCTGGCTTTAGGTTTTTCTTTTATGCACTTTACCATATTGAAAAAGCTTCCTTCTATTCCTATCTTTTGGAGTGTTTTTATCAGAAAGGGTGATGTATTTTGTCAAATGCATCAATTGAGAGGGTCATGTGATTTTTCTTCAATTTATCAATAGGGTTTATTACACTAATTGATTTTCTTGTGTTGAACCACCCTTGCATACTTGGGATAAAACCCACTTGATTGTGGTGTGTAATTCTTTTAATGTGCTTTTGGATTCTGTTTGTAAGTTTGTTTGTTTGTTTGTTTTGAGGATTTTTACATCTATATATATTAGAGATATTGGTCCATTATTTTCTTTTTACTTAGTATCTTTATCTCATTTTGGTTTTAGGGTGATGGTGACTTCATAGAATACGTTTGGTAGCATTCTTTCCTGTTCAATTTCTTGAAGAGCTTGACAAAGATTCGTATTAGTCATCTTTGAATGATCGGTAGAATTCACCTGTAAAGCCATCTGGTCCCAGGCTTTTCATCTTTTGGAGGTTTTTTTGTTTGTTTGTTTGTTTTATTGTGGGTAAAAATCAAAATTTTCACAATACCAACCAATTTTTTTAAATTTTTATTTCCTTTTTTTTTTTTTTTTTTTTTTTTTTACCGGCAGGTACCAGGGATTGAACCCCGGTCTCTCCATATGGTAGACAGACGCCGAACCTCTTGAGCCACATCCGTTTCCCATGATATATAAATATATATGCATATATGTGCATTTGCCTACATAAATGTTATTTTTTATATATATTTTAAAAGATTCTTAGATTACACAAATGCCACAGAAAAACCACAGTGACTCCCATTTCCCCACCTCCCACACCTCCCACAACATCCCACAGAAATATCTTTTGTTAGTGTGGCACATCACTTGCAATGGATATACAAATCCTGGGGCTTTGTCACTAAGCATAGCCTGTTTCATTCGTTTCACTTGTGGTTGGTAACACATTATTTTTAGGGTCAATGTAGGTGGTTCCTGTGTTTCTAGGAATTTGCCCATTTTCCCTACATTTTCTAGTTTTTTGGATATACAGTTGGTTATAGTATCCTCCTACGATCTCTCTTATTTCTGTGAGTTCAGTGTTAATGTCCCCTCTCTCATTTTTTATTTTATCTATTTATGTCTTCTCTCTTTTTTTCCTTGTTAATAAAATGATTTGTAATAAAACAGAATTCCTGTATAGGGAATTCTCATGATAATGTAGGGTCATTTTGCTATAACAATTAAAATTTAGATCATTTATTTGTGACAAGGAATGATTTTTATTCTTAATTACATAGAAAAGTGATCTTTATAAGAAGTAGACTATGTTCTCCATTAAATAGAGTTTAACATCCAAGTAACTACAGTATGACTCTCTAACTTCATGAATTTAAGCAAATATGCATCAGTATTTGAGTCTTTGTGTAAATAAATGAAGCACTAACTGCAGAATAATTCACAATGTGGATGTATATATAGAGATTTTTATGGCTCCAAATCATTCAGAAAAGCTTTCCTAATAATGAATCAATCATCTTAAAAGGAAATTTATATTTTGCCATGGAGAGAGAATTTCAGTACTGAATATTCTTTAATGTAAACTCAGATGAAGAGACTCTCCAAGACATTGTTACATGACCTTTAGAAAGGGTGTATCTTTCAGTACTGTCTTTACTATGAATTAATGATTGCATATATCAAAGGAATGAATTAGACCAGCGCATTTGAAGTATATATTGAAAGGAATCAACGAGAAACTTGATGAAGTTCTCTTCCCACATGCAAGGTCCTAGGTTGATTTCCTGGCCCCAGTACCATTAAAACACACACACACACACAAAAAAAAAAAAACCATGCTACACCAATTTTTACCTCTCCCTCCCCTCTGAACCTCAGATGGCCACTGCCTTTATATCAATGTTACAAGTTCTTCCATTGTTAGAATAATAGTAAGTCTACTTTAGTCCATAATTGCATTTCCCTGTTAAGTTTGTTTATTCTTCAATCTTGAGGAACTGTTTTGTTTGGAGTTGTAGATGTTCTCTGTTTTTTGGAATGGGGGTTGTCATGTTTGCATTTTTCTTTGCTATATGGGCAGGCATTTCCATATTGGTAATAAAAAAAAGATTTAGTTTAGTTGAAAATTATATTACTAGGATTATTTTTTAAAGTATTTATTTTGTATATATTAAATATGGCAGAAAAATGTACAGATATATTCATTATGAAATGTATTTACTGAATAGATAAGATAGGGAAATACGTATAAACTTAATTATATTTACCTATATGACAAATAATTGGAGCCAACTGATTAGAAAATTCAGATATCTCATATATCACAAACAAACCTCCTTTAAAGAGAATCAGTCTTCAGTATTTGGAGTGACTGAAGGTAGCTTATGTGATAAAATCTCTCTGGGTGTATTTGTTTGTATACATATTATACATTTCCTTTTACATTTTCCTTTTTTCTCTTAACTATTTTACAGGGATCTAAATCCTTAATATTTTGCTTTAAAATATAACATATATTAATGAATGTTCTAAGGAAAAACTTATTAAACATTATTGTAAGGATATTGAGGCTACTATCTATCTATTCACTCATTGTCAATTAAATTATATACCTTCCCTAAAGGCCCCCTAAGATGCTGAACTTTCCAGAATAAGCCGTGCATTAATTAATTTTCATCTTTCTCTCACCTGACTTTCCCAATACTCTTACTCTCTCTCATACCATGTGATCAACTCCTTGGCTTGAAATTTGCCAGATTTCATTTTCTTTTGATTATTCTAATTAAAAGCACTCAATTTAAAATGTTTGCTAACATTTAACTATCTCAGACAAAAAGATAAGGAAACAAAAAAGGTCATACATTAGAGATGTAAGAGCCAAGCACTTAGTGAATACTTTGCCTTAAGACTGTGGATAACACAGTGAGGTCTTCCTTAACAAAGAATAATATGAGGCCTGAGAGTTTCAAAAGGCATTGCCAGTCATTTATTGCCAGACAGAACACAGCTCAAAAACTCTTATTGAAAAACAAAATAATCCAGACTCCTTCCAATATATGACTTATAGAGTACAGTATATTATAAAATAATTATCAAGCATAAGACAAAGCAAGAAAATATGAACCATATAATGAAGATGTTAATTCAAACAGATTTCAAGATGAACCTAAAGTTTGAGTTAATGTTGTAAAATAGCTTTAATCATATATTTAATACTTATTCATAGTAATTGATTATTAAAAATTAAGACCAAACGTGTGATGGCTATAATAGCTGTTATACAGACATATATTGATAAATATAAGCATATAAATATGACTGTTCAAAATAGTACTACTAGAAAAAGTAGACCTCTATATTACAGAGATATGAAGGTAAGTGTAAAATATCCATAGGTACAATTTTAAGAAAATTAAAGTATTCCTTAACAGTAAAATATTCAAAACATGTAAAACAAATTTTGATAAAATTTAAAGGAAGACTAGATAAAAAAAGTAATGACATTGAATAACTGTCAGTGATAAAGTTCTAATTTTTTTGAAATAAAAGACAAAGAATTCATGTTTCCTTTCTATCACTCTTGATATTCTATCAAAATTATTTTACTATTAGAGATGATATATTGGACTCCCAGTATTAAAAATTCAGCAAAAAATAGTCTTAAAATTAGTTTTATGAAGTATTCTTTCTTCAAATTTTACTTATATTATTTTCAAGTACACTTAATGACTATAAAAATTGATTTTAATGCTGGGAAGAAATACTTGATCTTGGTGATTTTGTAAAGAGTAAGCAGACGCTATTGGACTAGCATTGACATAGAAATGTCCATTAGTTTCTCATGTTTCTTAAAGCCTGAGATCACCAATTGTGAAATAAACTGAAGCGGCTTTTAAATTTTCAAATAAGCTTATGACAGTATCACTGAGTTTTTGATGAAAAGATAAATTATGCTTTCAAATATTCATTGAATATATAACATTATTTTATAACTTCTTGGTCCATGCCATCAAATTCTTTCCTGATATTGCAGAGTATAAATAGTTTCTAATGTAAAAGGCATTGCTTCTAAATCTACATAATAATTACTTCATTATTGTTAATTAGTGCAGTCACAAGAAAGCAATTCACCTGGTTATATATAGAGGAAGTGAGCTTTGGCCATTAAATTAATTATAAAATATTTAGTCATCTCAGCACTGATTTTTATGTTCTTCTGTCATGTTTCATTTTATTTAATAAAAGCTAATTCACAGGAAGCGGAGGTGGCTAAAGAGATTGGCCTCCTGCCACCACATGGCATGTCCCTGATTTGGTTCCCAGTGCCACCTGAAGAAAACAGTGAGCTGGCATGATGGGCAGGTGCAGCAACCTGATACAACAAGAGTCACAAGAAGAAACAACATAATGAGAGACACAACAAAGCAGGAATTGGGGGTTTCTGGGGCCTCCTAAAGAAGATGAGCAAGGCAGTGGGCAGGCACAGCAAGCTGGCACAGCAAGATGATGTAACAAGAGACACAAGGAGAAAAAAATATGGTGAGAGACACTGTAAAGCAGGGAACAGAGGTAGCTCAGGCAACTGGGTGTTTCCCTCCCACATTGAGGTCCCAGGTTTGGTTCCTGGTGCCTCCTAAAGAGACAAAGATGACGAACAGACACAGCAAGTGCAAACAATGAGGGGGGGGAGAAATAAATATAATAAATCTTTTAAAAAATTAGAAGTGGTTGCATAAACATTGTTGTGTCAGAATACAACAATATATGTGCTGTGCAGATGAATTAGATGACACTGCCAAAACTGACTGGAGAAATTACACCGTATGTTTCTTGAAATGCCTCAAAATTGCCCATCTATCAGCTGGTGCACACTCCCAGAAATGTTTAATATAAAATAAATCAAGGTATATTATAAATATTTAATAATAAATTAAGGATTTCCTGAAAATACAGTGTGATAAAAATTATGTAAATACATAAGTATACATATAAATAAGCATTATATGAATAAAGGAAAATAATTGGATGACATCTAAAGATTAACAGCATTTATGAATGATTTATAAATGATTTTCATCTCTTTGAATTTTCTTGTATTAAATTTTGTTTGTAATGTACACTGTTCACTCCCTATTCTAGTATCACACTTTAAATATAAAAATATTTCATAGTGAAAAATGTACTATTCCATCCTTGGTGTTTAATTTTCTGACCTCTCAGTCACAGATTAATTATTTCTGTAAAAATACCTTCTCTTTTACCCTGTCATCAATGGGAGTATCAGGAAAGAATACCAAAAAATGATGTTCAACATTATGTGGCTTCTAAGAAATAGAAAACTCTCTGGCACAAACTTAACATGGATACATTAGTCCACAGAACATGCCAAGCAATTTGCCTTCTAAATGTTCGCAGGAATGATGGAATGGTACTTTATCAGCTCTCCTCACTAATCCAGGTGTCTTGGCATTGCAAGGGGAATGGCAAGGAATTCTCTCCCTCTGTGTTCACTTTAGCTCTCTGGTAAATGTGTGAGGCATAATTTCCAGGTGAACCTTCCATTTGACCAGAATCTGATCCAAAGTTTTAGGTTGATTTATCTCTGAACAGAACAAAAATGCAAGCAGGAAAAATTAAACATAAATTATCTTAAAGGAAGCTGACACTAGATGGCAGAAATTTCAGGCCCCAAAATGGTTTATGTATTTTATTTGTGATAAAACTAAAGGCTGACAAATTCCTAGACAGATAATGATGAATGGTGATAGAAAAAGTATTGTTCTCAAAGTTAGACAGTTTTAGCTGATCTCAAAAGATGAGGATATTTTTAGAAGAACAATATCATTTAGGACTAACATTTCAATGCCAGGATTGTAGAAAGGCAAAGGTAGAACTGATTGAATCAGTAATTTACATATAATAAAGATATAATTTTGGAATAAATTTGATTTATATAATCACTTAAAAATATATCTCCTAAAAATTAAGAGTGGTATGTGGTCTATGATATTATATCCTGATAAAGTGGTCTAAACTTTAAATTTCTGATCTGGCATTTTTATTAGATAATATTGCATATAAAAGCACAGTAAATGATGTATTACATCTATATCATTGCTTATTATATATCTAGCAGTTTCTTTTTTTTTGAAATTATATATAAGTAGGACAATAGTGTTAAAAGCATGATTTCCGGACTCAGCCAATCCTGGTAGAATCAGAGGGCCAACTGTTAATGGCATGACTGCATTTTACTTAATTTTCTGTGCTTTTTCTCATCTAAAAAATTGTGTACAATAGTAATATATATGATAAATGTTTTCATCTGTATAAATGTGTTAATAAAGGGAATTATTTATAATAGTGTCAATTTCATTCAAACATATTTAAATCACAGGTTTAACACATATTTCTTGGCTCCCAAATACTATGTTAATTTCTAAAACATATTCTTGGAAACGTTCCAGAGCTTGTGTGGTCAAGTAGAAGATGATTCAACAGAAATGCAAACTAATTAAAGTACACTACTGTATGTAAAGAGAGACCAAGTAAATAATCAAGTAGGAAAGAAAGAAAAGGTGAGCTCAGATATTCAGCATCATTAATGTTTCAATTGCTTGGAGCCCTCTCTCTTAAGTATGACTCTAATGAGAGCACTTTTCACCTCTTTGTTCCTAAGTCTTTAAATGAGTGGATTAGCATAAAACACTGCTGCCACTTGATCCATTCACAAGGAATTGGACTTCTTTGGTATAAAATAAATAAAAATCTTGGTGCCACAAAAAATGGTGACTTCCAGGAGGTGGGAGGCACAAGTATAGAAGGTTTTGTGCTTTCCTGAATTAGAATTAATTTTCAGAATAGAAGACAGAATGGACCTGTAGAACACAGAGATTGTGGTAATGGAAACCATTACTTTTGAGCCAGTGGGAATGATTATCATAATTTCAGTGTCAAGAGTATCAGTGCAGGACTGGGCTAAAATTGGGGATAAGTCACAGAAAGTGATAGATTACATTGCATTTGCAGAAATGCAAACTGTTCATGCAGAGAACATTGTTCAAGGAGTCAATAAAACCAGTCACGTAGGGTCCAGTGATAATGGTGCGCTTAAGTTCTACAAATTTACTTTACAAAAGTTCACAGCAGCCTATCTGTCAGGGTCTGTACAGGGCTTCCAACCCGCACAGGCGGTCCCGGGACTACCGCGCCTCCACCTCCCGCGGCTTGCTAGCTGGGTAGCCTCGTCGCGAGTCCTGCGCGGGGGCTACGTGTGGGGCCCCACCCGCGGTCACCAGCCCCGGCGGCGGGCCTAGCATGGGGGAGCTGGGAGAGGTCCTGGCCAGCAGCCCCAGGGGCAGCGTGGCGCCCAGCCGACCCGAGGCGCCGGAAGGGCTGGGCGCTGGAGATGCGGGACGCGCTACAGCTCGTCGCGACAAGCCTTCGACCGGCGCTCGGGGCTGCAGTCGAAGGGCTCGTGATCAAGGTAGGCGTGCTCGGGGGGATTGCAGGGAGCGGCGGGGACTGCGAGGGGACCGGCGCAGCCGCTCCAGGCCGCGGGGGGCAACGTGCAGGAGCTCCCACGCGAAGCCGGGTGCCTTGCCCGGGCGATCGCGGCCCGCCGGGAACGCGGGGCCGAGGGACCGGCCCGGGACGCTCCCCGGCAGCTGGAGCTCAGGGTCCTCCCCGCGCTTCTCCTTGACCTCCATGACGCCCTGGAGCAGCCGGCGCGCGGGCTTGCAGCCCAGCAGGTGCAGGCCGTCCCCCCGCGCTGACTTGGCGCCGTCCTTCTGCGGCTGCCGGTCCCCGGGCTCCTTGGCCGGCGAGCGGCTCTCCTTGACGCGTGGCTCGGCGGCCGGCGGCTCGGTGTGGCCACGGGAGCAGAAGGCTGCTTACTCGGTGGTCCACGGCGGGGGCTGTAGGCGCGGCTTCTCCAGGATGTCCCGCTGTAGCTTCTCCTTGTCCATGGACCGCTAAGGTCGTAGTTAGAGCAGACACGTGTTGCCGGTCCACGGGCTTGGGCCATGGCGGTGGCAGGGAAGGAGGGTGGAGTCAGGTGGAGCAGGTTGCAGGCCTCCTGGGGGCTGGGCAGGCGGTGCAGCGAGGCTGCCTCCTTGTGGGTGAAGAAGCTGTCTCCTCTCCCATTCCCTCCCCCCGGGTCAGCGCGTGGCTGCCCAGGCCTCCGAAGACGTTGCTCTCCAGGTTCCCGGGCCCCCAGAGCTGCTCGACCTGCCCAAAGGGTCTGCCAGGTGGCCCATGGGCAGGAAGTTCCTGTGATGGCCAGAGGGTCCGAATGGGTGGGTGACAGGATGGGCGGCACCTGTGCTGTAGAAGAGAGGCGGGTTGAGATCCTGCTGGCAGTGGAATCCAGCAACCACGCCTGGGGCGGGGGGTCTGAACAGGTCCAGCTTTACACCCACCTGAAATAAGGCAGGCTGAAGTCTGGCCAGCAGGCATAGCCGCGCCCAGTGGGGGATATGCGCAGCCCACCGCTCGGGTGTAGGGCGGCTGGAACGGGTGTACTGCCCTCAGCCATGGAACAGGCGCACTGCCCTCAGCCTCGCCTAGGCAGCCAACATCTGCTTGCTGATAGCCAGAAGAAGCCTGCCCACACACACCCTCCCCCTTCCCGCGCAGCTAGGGAGAGCCGCACCGCCAAGGCCGCACCTTATAAGGCGAAGAAACTGCCCCCGGCCTATCACGCCCAGCCCCGTTTTCCTTTCTCGCCACCATAACCCTATATAAGCATCTGTACTTCCCTTAATAAATTAGACCTGCGTGCTTACCTCGTCTCCGCGGTGGTTTTTCCCCCGTGCGCCCTCCACGCCTGCGAGCCCCCACAGGAGCCTAGGCCTCTCCTGCCCCGCCGCCCACCAGACAGGACGCTCCGACCACATCCACCTCCAGCTTGTAGGGGTTCAGCCGCAACTGCTTGATCTTCTGCTGGTGGTGGTGGTGGAGCTGCTAAGCTATCTGCACGTGGACCATGCACCACTTCCCTGGCTTCCTGGCTGATGTCAGGTACAGGTCTGGCACCCCAGCAGCTTCTGCAGGAGACTGTGAATGGAACAGGGCCTGCCAGTCATCTCGACTGGGTTTGACATCTTGGGCTGGAATGTGCCCTGCAGGGACCTGAAGGTCCCTGTGGGAGCAGGCCGGCCATCCCTGGGATGGCAGGAGGGTAGGGCGGGAAGAAGTAGGAATGTCGGAATTAGGGGCTGTCCAGCTTGGGAGCCTATTTGTCAAATGGCAGGTGTGAGGTAGGCGGCACAAGCGGCGTTGGGGACAGCTCTGCAGGGAAGGGGGCAAATGTGAGCTGGTGTGTGTGCTGGTGCTGGTGGAACTCAGCCCGCAGCAGAGCCCCCTGGCCCAGCGAGACCACCCGCCGCTCCGTGCTCTGGACCAGAAAAAGCATGCTCAGCTGCCAGTGCATCTCGTGATCAATCAGAATCCCCGAGGGAGGCTGGCAACATGTGGCTGGTTGGTGGAACGAGACCAACAGGCTGGCATCGCTGAGTGCTCTGGGCTGAGCAGGATGTTGACGGGAAGCACAGAGGCAGGGCACAGTGCCGGGGTGGGGGATGGGGGGGAGCGAATTTGGCCACCACTTCGTGCTGGTGCTGGGTCTGGTACCAGAGCGCAAAGTGCAAGGTAGGAAGGCTGTAGCCCTGCAGGTTCAGCGCCCGGCCAGCGACAGGGCCCCGTGCTCCGAGCCGCATGCTCCAGCTGAGACCGCGCAGGTGTTTCCCACAGCATGTTTAAGCCCTAATTCCCTGTTCTGTGGATGTGAATTCATTTGTAAACTGGATCTTTCAAGATGTTAAGGCCAGCTAACTAAGGGTGGGCCGTAATAAAAATACTGGAGCCCTTATAGGCAGAAGAAATTGGACTCAGTAAATTACAAGTCAGATGAGGAGACACAAGTACTAAATCACTATGTGATGGATGAAGAGATTGCTTACCAGCAGCCACCTCCAGAACTCAACAGATTTAAGGGAAAGCATGGCCTGCTAAAACCTTAAATTTTGGCTTTTAGCCTCCAATAAATTCCTACTGTATAAGTGAAAAGTCTGTGGTAATTTCGTATAGCAGCCCTGGCAAACTAAGAAAATGCTCACCTAACAATTATTCACAAGTAGGGAGGGCTTAAGGGACAGTCCCTGCAAGTATTTCCTTGCCTAACTGCTCACAGGATTGAAGGATTTTAAGCTGCAAATTGGCATCAAATTTACACTTCAGAAAGACAGCAGAGTGGAAGAAGATTGGAGGAGGAAAAGACTAGTGGCAATAGACCAGAGACATGAGTCTGCAGTAATTTAGGCATAAATGGTGAAAGCCGAAACTGTGACAATGGCAGGGAGAGAGAAGTCAGGGTCATTAATGGCATAGACACTGCAGAAATGGCGAAAAGGTACATCTCCTTAAATACAAGGAGAATCCCATGTATGAAATGCACTCTCAGGATAATTAGCTCCTCTCCCCAATTCCAGACACCAAATGTGTCCCAGTGTTTTATCAAAGTGCCTTCTCTGGAGAACATAGTATAGGGGATTGGAATTTCAGGTGTAGGAACTTAATTCTTCTGGCTTAAAAGACAAAGTCTCTTCAAGTAGCAAGTAGTTAAATTATATGTCCTTTTTTAAAATTTTTATGTATATAGATAGATAGATAGATAGATAGATAGATAGATAGATAGATAGATATTTTAAAAGGTGCTTAGATTACCTAAATATTACACAGAAATTATGGGGATTCCCATGTTCCCCACCTCCCTCACCTCCCACAACATCCCACACAAACATCCTTCATCAGTGTGGCTCAATATGTCCTTTTAAAATAGATTTTCTGGCTTTTTTCCATTATATCTTATTTAGTCATCCCTAAAGACCTTTTTGTTTTCCTCAGCAGCCAACAGGTTGATGCTCCTTGGAAGGTTACCTTAGGCAAGAATTCCCAAACAGCATCTCTTGCAAGTCAACAAATCAGACTGCCCTGGTAATACCACTGTCAAAGGTAGGGGCACATCCCCTTCCCTCCTGTGGTTCTGAAGTTCAAGTCAGGGAGTAAATGAACCAGCCTGGATCTTCTGTGAATCGCTTTTTCCTTGAGATTTACTTTATTAGTTTGGGGTCTTTCACAAAAGACAGAAACAGGTGAGTTCCTTGAAGGCAGGAAACAAATTTTGACTGCCTTAGTGCCTGTTACAATACCCATGACTATGTTTGATCACACTTGCTGCTTAGATCACAGTTGAAAATATTTTCCTTTCAAGACTTGCTGGCCAGCTACCAATTGAACATGTGGCTTCAGAATTAATATATGACTTAAGAAATATTTAAAGCAATATCCAATCCACTGTTAATAACTTAATAGTAGGCAATGACTCTTTGTTATATACCAGATGCTCTGCACTTTTAATATTCACATAAATATGTAATATTACACAAATATGTAGCTACTATTATCGTTTTCATGATACGAATGAGTGAATTGTGATGTTGAGACTAATTGACCAAAGGACATACATCTAGTTTAACCACTCTGCTACATTGCTTCCAGGGTCTAAGAATCCCTTTCTTAGGGGCTCTGAATTTTGGACTTAATGCAGGTGCTTTCAAATTTGGGTTAATATTTAAACTTTACAGCTGAGGATGTACTGATAATGCCCCTTTTGGTGATGAGGGGCATGTGGGAGACAGGGCTGAGTTGGTGGTGTGGACAGGATGGAGGGAGTGCACAACGCACCAGAGATAGCATCACAGCACAGCTGTGGCAAGGAGGGATCATGCATTTATGGAGCATGTAGGAGAGCTGGGTCAGGGCAGCAAACAATCCTAATGCAACAGCAATGCCGTCCTGTAGGAAGACCAATAAAATGCTTTAAAACCTCTGAGATTTGTTTGGCCATGCATTGATTCCTCATAGGCTTTTGTTTTGTATTTGTTTGGTAATATTAAAATATGTAATGATGAAGTATTTCAAACATACAGAATATAATAAGGCAAACACATATGTAGAAGATAGTACATATCACATTCTCAAAACAACCCATGAGAATTCTAATAGACATCATCAAAACTGATGCAAGTCAGAACAAAATAGTCATGTTTCAAATACTGAAAGATAATAACTGTCATTATAAGATTCAATGCCAAATTAAAAATCTTTGAAATATAAAAACAAAATTAAAACTTTTCCAGTAAAATTAACACACACAAATTTGTGCTTCAAGAATTTTCCAGGTATAAAGAGAAATGATAACAGAAGGAACTTTGGGTCTACTCCAAAAAATAATAACATATATACAAAAATGAAGATAAATGTATCAAATACTGGATTTTTAAAAAAATAATTGTTTTAAATAACTGTATATAGGAAAATTACATTGGTTCATTTGAGGCTTGAGTCACATATAAAGGTAAAATTTATCAGAAAAACATAATAAAGAATGGAAAGATGAACTGCATCTCTACTACTCCAAGGTTAATCATCCCTAGGGCAACCACTGTGAAAGGAGGAGACAAAATTGCCAATGAAAGGAATAAAAGAAGGGATAACTCTGTAGAGCCCACAAATATTAAAAGGAGAGTAATAAAATTTTGTAAATATCTAATTGCTGTTAAATTTTATAATTGAGATGAAATATACAATTTTTTACAATGTTCATACCAGAAACATAAGTTACATGAAAAGGTCTGCACCTATTCAAGGAACAGAATTTTTCCTAAAAAACAATCTACATGAAAATAAATTATTTTCCCATTGTGAAAAATTCTGTTTCCCTCATACTGCATAATGTGGACACAGTGCTATGTGAAACCTCTACACACATGGAGAAGAGGACATCTTGCAAGATAATAGAGCAACAACATGGAAAACCCTGGGAACCAGTGCTAACTCATGGAAATGAGCTACCACAAACCCTAGTAAGCAAAAGTCTGCATTGTTACATCTAAGGACGATACTTTCCCCATTTTTGAGCCACTCTGTTTCTGAAGCCCTTCCATTTTTTCTATTTATTTTTATTTTATTTTATAAAGGAGATTTAGGTTAAATACGTGTTACACTGAAAATATTGGGAATTCCCATATATCCCACCCTTGTCCCCCACTTCCCACTTTAACATCTTTTATTAGTGTGGTACATTTGTTACATTTGATGAACACCTATTGAAGTATTGCTACTAACTATGGTCTATAGTGTACGTGATTGTTTACAATTTGCACTTCACAATTTTATAGGTTATGGCAAAACATAATGGCCTGTATCTGTTATTGCAATATCATGCAGAACAATTCAAATGTCCCCAAACTGCCCCATGTTACATCTATTCTTTCTTATCCCTCCCCTCAGAACCTCTGGTGGCCACTGCCTTTATAGCAATGCTGAAACCCTTTCTTATACCAGGACATCCTGTACATGACTAATACAGGCTCTGTCCCTATCAATATCAAATCACCTGATATATCTTTCTTTCCTTTACAAAGTTCTATTTTTCTGTAAATAGAATGATAAATGTATGTTTGAAAAGATTTAGCTGGTATTTCCAACGTCATTCTGTCTTCTCTCAGTATTTGGAATAGAACGTCTGCCAGCAACATATACCTGTAACAAACAGTAATATTTGTTAATTTTTTGAAAAATATAATAAAGAAATGGATTATATTTCAACTCTGACAAGAGTATTATACTTTTGTAGAAAAAGTCATACTACAGAATGCTGTTGGAGAACATGAACTCGAGTCAGTCTGTCTGGGTTCAAATATGAGCTTATCCTTTAACCTATTGACTAACCATGATCCAGTTCTTCATCTCTCTGTGCCCCAGTTCTATCCTCTGTAAAATTCAGCCATTCAAGTACATTTATTGGGGCATTCTTCTAGGTCATGGGGATACAGGAATGAACCTAATTGGCAATAATCTTGTTCTCAGAGAGCTCTCATAATGGAGGGAAACAGAGAGGAAACAAAAGGTATAAGCAAAATATAAAATATTATTTAGTTTTACTGTTATGAAAAACAAATTCAGCAAGTATGAGGGAAGGAGCAGATGTGATTTTAAATAGCATGGTGAGGCATGGTGATATGAGGAGAATGAGAAAAGATCCAGTTATCTGGGCAGAGCAAACTTCAGGAAGATTAAAAAATGGAAAAAGTCTGGCCTTCATCAGGACTAATAAGTACAGGGAAGAAGTGTGAGGAGGTCAGTATGGCCACACCAGAGAGAGCAGGACAGACACAAAGATAAAGGATGCATTCAGAAAATTGAGGATGAGAGGCAAGATCTTGTTGGCCCTGGAAGCTCCCACTTTGGAAGTCATGTAGGTTTTATGAACAAAGTGACCTGAACCAAATTACATCTATGTGGGAGGTTGCGGGAAGTGTGGGAGGTGGGGCATATGGGAATCCCTATACTTTTTAACTATTATGTAATCTAAGTATCTTCTAAAAATTTTTTTTAATTATTTTTTTAAAAAAAGAGTAATACTCTAGCCATACATTCAGATTAGACTCAGGAAGGATAAGGTGGAAAACAGGGAGGCCAATCTAGAAGCTTCAGCTATGCTTTAAAGTTGGAGAAGTTGGAGAAGGTGGGTCTTTTGGGCAGGGCAGTAGCAGAGGAGGTGAAATAGTCACACTGCAGATATATTCCGTACAGAGAAGCAACATGATATGGTGATGTGAGGTGTGTAACATAAGAGAAAAATTAGAGGGTTAGTCTTAAGACTTCCCTGAACAAGTAAGAGGAGATTTTTCAAGAAACTACTTGAGAGTTATTGTGAGAAGGAAATCTATGTTAATTACATACCTAAAGCCCTTTGACTATTGTCTAGCACTTAGTAGATACTCAGTAAATATAACCCATTTTTGACCATTATTATATAATATCAGTCATTTGCAAATAAAAACTAATGTTCATATTTTGTCACACTCTATTCCAGACTTATTTTATTTAACATTATTTGAGTCCAACTTTTACAATACATATAATTTTGACATACAACCATGAATACAATTAGCCTTAAAAATTACTTCAGACCAAATCTTACATAAAATATGATATGCAATGAAATACATAGAGAAAACAGGTAAATGGTCTAGTGTTATATTTTCCAAAGTTCATACTACATTTATTTCATAACAACATAAACCCTTTCTAAAAACTGAGAGGATAGGATAATCAGTATTTAATTAAGACTTAAGGTCTCGTGCCCCGATGGTGGCCTGGGGAGACAGGACCACCGCACTGCGCCTCCCACGTCCGTGCTGTCCGGCTCCGGCTCCGGGACTAGCGGTGGTCTCCTGTGAAGCGCTGTGCAGTGGAGCCCGCGCGTGGCGTCTGTGGGCTCTGAGAAGTTCCTGCGCAGGGCGTGAGGTGGAAGGCCGAGGACTAGGCCGCGCCCAAGGGCTCGGGGCTGGAGCATAGCCAGGAGCTGAGCCGCGATGTGCCCTTCCTGCTGGCCCTGCCCAGCGCCGTAGTCACCCCCGCAGCCACTACCACCGCCGCTGCTGCTGCTGCGCCCTTGTCAGGCAACCGCCAGGTGCCCGGGCCAGTCCCCTGGTTAAGAAGGAAGTCCCCGCCCTGCCTCCGAGCCAGTCCACAGCCTCTGCCCGTGCTCCCCCAGCCCAGGGTCTCGCTCCCAACCCACGTGCCTCTGCAGGAGCAGCAGCGCCGGCCTCGGCCTATTGGAGCACGCTGCCCTGTCGCCTCACAGGCCCGCCTCGGGCTGGCCCTGCCCGGCTCAGTCTTTTCTACCTCCCAATTTATGCTTTGGTCCCAGGCCCAGCACCAGCATCACGCGTCGGCCATATTCGCCGCCCCCTACCCCGCCTCCCTTGCACTGCTTCCTGCCCCTGCGCTCCCTGCCAACAACCCGCTCAGGACATCCAGCAGATGCCCGCCTGATCCTCTCGTTCGGATCCCTGCAGAGTGCGTTCTGGCCCAAGAAGTCAAACCCAGTGGAGATGATGGCCTGCCCAGTGCAATTCACACTCTTATGCAGAAAGCTCTTCGGGTGCCAGAGGCAGCCAGAAAACCAGGGAAGTGGTGCGCAGTCCACGTGTAGAGAGCTTGGCAGATCCACCACCATCAGAAGGTCAAGCAGTTGCAGCTAGACCCCCACAAGCTGGAGGTGGGCTCAAAGCTGGACCTGTTCAGCCGGTCCCCCACCCCGGGCGTGTTTGCTGGATTTCCCTGTCCGCAGGATCTCGCCCCGCCCCTCTGCTCCAGCATGGGTGCCGCCCATCCTGTCACCCACCCATTCGGCTCCTTAGCCGATCACAGCAACTTCCTGCCCACCGGCCACCTGGCAGACCCTTTGGGCAGGTCGAGCACCTTTGCGGGCCTCGGGAACCTGGGGAGCAACGCCTTCGGAGGCATGGGCAGCCACGCGCTGACGGGGTGGGGGG
Organism: Tolypeutes matacus; assembly: GCA_026826555.1. Lineage (NCBI taxonomy): Eukaryota > Metazoa > Chordata > Mammalia > Cingulata > Chlamyphoridae > Tolypeutes > Tolypeutes matacus. The sequence continues at coordinate 17,872 of JAKSZT010024232.1, read as the reverse complement.
TGGGGGGCAGCGTCTTCACCTACAAGGAGCCTGCCTCGCTGCATGGCCTATCCAGCCCCCACGAGGCCTGGAACCGGGCCCACCCGGCTCCACCCTCCTTCCCTGCCACCGTCGTGGGCCAAGCTCATGGACGCGCAACACTTCTCTGCTCTGACCAACCGCGACAGGGAGCCAGACCAGGGCAAGGAGAAGCGAGAGCAGGACGTCCTGGAAAAGCCGCGCCTACCGAGCCGGGGCTCGCCCGCATCCGTAGCCTCCTGCTCCGCGCGGCTACACCGAGCTTCCTGCCACCGAGCCCCGCGTCAAGGACAGCCGCTCGCCGACCAAGGAGCCCGGGGACCGGCGGCCGCAGGAGGACGGCGCCAAGGCGGCGCAGGGCCACGACCTGCACCTGCTGGGCCGCGAGCCTGTGCGCCAGTCACTCCAGGGCATTGTGAAGGTCAAGGAGCAGCGTGGGAGAGGCCCCGATCCCCCGCCCGGGGAGCGTCCCGGTGCAGCCCCTCTGCCCCGGGTTCCCGGCGGGCCTTAGAGCCGGTGCAAAGGCGCCAGACTTCGCATGGGAGCCACCGCCGCGCCCCCCTCCGCCACCTGTGAGCCCCCAGGGCGCTCCTACCTTGCCCGCGAGCCGCTTGACCTCAGCCCCGAGCGCCGACTGGAGGCGTGTGTCCACAAGCTGTTGCGCGCCCGGCGTCTGGCCCTTCCCACGCCTCGGGCCGGCGGCTGGCGCGCTGCTGGGGCTGGTGACTGCAGGTGGGCGCCCCTACGCCGCCCCCGCGGAGGACTACGCCCCTCGAGCCCAGGCGCGCGGGAGCTTCCGGGCGCGCGAGGCGCGGTAGTCCCTGTACCCTGGGCGCGCTGGAAGCCCTGTACAGACCCTCTGACAGATGCACTGCCATGAGCTTTTGTAACTTAAATTAGTAGAACCTAAGCACACTTCTTCAGTCCGGGCGGCGCTTCCCTGCGTGTGCGGGGAATTGGACAGACAGCTTTTCTGGAGGCGATCTCCTGTGAGCTCCAGAAAAGGTGGTTGGGGAAAAAATTTCAAGTTTGTACATTATTTTCCAAAAGGTGATATGCATTTTTAATAGATTTGTTTTTTTGTTTTTTTTTTTTTGTAATCTTTAGATATTTTAAAGAAACAACCGAAAAAAAAAAAAGCTTTTACTTTTTGGTCTTTAGTTGAATTTGCAGTTGAAGGGCTCAGATCCCTCTCAAAGAGCCCCAGGGTTTCTTTGTCTTATTTATGGAGATAAAAAGGGTCACTTTGTCCAGAACACTGTGAGACTCCACTCAGCCGCAACCGCCTCCCCTCCCCGCGACCTCCGTATTTGGAACGAAGTTACAGATATATATAGAAATGCTTAATAATAATGCACAAAGCTTTGGGTTTTGTCTTATTTTATAATGCATAAGTGTAAGAGAATTTTTTTTTTGTTTAAAAACAAGAACAACAAAAGAAACAATATTAATATTATAACATTAATATTATAGTCTATTAATATAAATACGGTGTTAAATTCCTAACAAGGGTAGACTTTATAAAAATGGTTTCTAGAAACCTCTCTGGTTATTTGTTTAACATGGTCACAAAAAACCCACTGGCTGTCAGTTGGAAAAACTCAAAAGTTTAACTGCAGCAACTCTGCTTCAACTATGCAAGCACCCCCAGGCTTTGGGGGTCGCAGGCTGTGGGAGCAGCTGCCTAGCCCCAGCCATGCGCTCAGAGTCAGAGCATAGGGGCCGCAGCAAGGACAGTTTCTGTTGGCCCTTGTGCCCATCGTGCAGTGTTTTCTTGGAATCTGTGTACCAGACAAGTAGAATCTTACAGGAGAATAACAGTTGAGTACCAAAAAAAAAAATCTCTTTTGTATACTTTCTCTCCAGTGTGAAGGCATCAGCAGCTGTTTGTTCAGTGCTGTTCCTAGAGAACTCGGGCATAGTTTCCTTTTGGTTTCCGGTTTGTTTTCACAGCTCTCCAGCATCCCCATGTACAGCTGTAAGCTCTTCTTTTTCTTTCTGGGCACCCACAGTTCATGTCCCTGCTGGGCTCTGGCAGCCCTTTGCAGCTGTTTGCTTTGTTCATTTCTGTACTTTTCACCGTTTTGCACTGTGGATTCCGGTGACTTTAAACGTTTTGTTCCCATGTCAATCAGTGAAGATAAATACAACCTTGATTGTGTGTGTGTGTGTGTGTGTGTGTGTGGAGACTTAAGCATACCCTGAACTTCTTATTGTCTGAACAATTACAAAATCTGTTGGCCATCATTGTCAACACCAAGAAAAAGGATACATTTTCTAAATAATATCAATGTACAGAAATGAAAGCAAGGCCATCATTGTAATTAAAATATCCAGAAGAGTAAAGAGCTTATAAATATATGAAAGACACGGTGCATGTACAAGATGAGAGATTAATCAATTATATTATTAAAAATAAATGCTTACACAAGATATCATTTCAAACAAAAGAAAGAGGAATACAATAAATATAGAAACTAGGCAGCATAGAGTTCAGAGAAAAAAATTTCATAATACAATATATAGATATTATATATAAGTTAAAGGAAATTAATGCACATTTTAATTATTTGAAAAAATTAGTGAACAGTGATGAACTAGTGAAAGGTTGTTAAACATTTAACAATAAAACAAAGGTTGAACATTATGTTAATTCCTCAAACATAATTTTGGAAAATAACCAGATGTATTTCTACAAAGAAAATCTTAATATAAGTTAAAAGAATACAAATCACTTGAATGAAAAAAGTATGTAATATTTAAGAGTTTAAATAAAAATCAAATAATTGAAAAATGAAGAAAACACAATTTTTAAATACTTATTGAATAGCAGAAAATTAAAACTGCAATTCCAGATAATATAGATGAATTTTTTAATGGAAATTATGTCATCTGACTAAAATTTATGGGATTTCACATAATTTGTATTCATTATCTATTCTTACATTTACACATTATCTCTATTAATTTTTAAAATGAGCATAGAAATTTTCTCTTTAGTCTTTACTATAATAAAATTGTAGAAATCAGAAAAAAATGAAATATTTTAAAAATTATACTGAAATTAAATAAGTACTAATTCTTGAATTTTGTTGACACATCACAGAATGGTAGGATTTTCAAATGATTAACAGGTGGACACAAGAGATATTACTGCATGCTAATATTAGCCACATATATTTACAAAAGTTCAGGGGTTAAAGCTTTGCAAGAGAAGATTCTTGATTTCACTTATGTGCCACAAAAACATTCATTTCACAAATTTAAAGGATTTACCAAATATTTTAGGGATGAGTGCAAATAAAAACTTCCAAATGTCAAAAAGAAAACAAAATTTTATATAAATAGGTAATATATACATGCACATATATAAGATTAGTCTAGAAGACCATGAATAAAACTATCAGAAATGGTTTGGCTACTTCTATGTTCCTTAAAGTTTTTCAATATTTTCCAAATTTTCTCAATGTTCACACATACTATTTTCTATAGCTTAATTCTATCACAATATTTTACTTTGTTCTAAAAGCAAATATGAAAATTCTTTTAATCTGTTTGCTTGTTTATGAATAAGATAAGCTAAAAAGACCAGTTATTATTATTTAAAAAGGCATTGGGCATTCAAAATTTTGCAAGAATGTAAGTATTGTGATGATAGTGACCAAAATTTAGTAGTACTGGCTGTTGTGGCAATGGATGTAGGCCATTTTAAATCAGCACACACCACTCAGAACTGAGTGGGAGAGAGTGTGGTCTACAGTGTGAACTGTGGTCTATGGTTGGTGGCAAGGCTCCAGGAGGTGTAAGTTCATTGAGGTTGGTGGGCCACACTATGGGAGATGTTTGTGTTGGATGTGGTGGGAGGTGTGGGAGGTGGGCAACATGGGAATCCGAGTGGGTTCCGTATAATATTTTAGGTAATCTAAGCACCTCTTAAAATATATGTATATATATATATAAAAAATAACATTTTTGTAAGCAAATACACATATATGCATATATATTTATATATCATTTTACAAATGTTTGTATGTATTGTGAGAATTTTGATTTTTACCCATAATAAATAAAAAAAAAAAAAAAAAAAAAGAAAAAAGAAGAAAAAAAAAAAAAATTTAGTAGTACTGGGTAAAATTTTTAAACTCAACATTTGGTTTAGCCTTTATGATATCTCTGTACATTTAAAATTATCCATAGAGTCATTTACAAACTAATTTCTTTAGGAAAACATATGGTTAATCCACAGGTTTAACATACATTTCTTGGCTCCCAATTACTATGTTAATTTTTAAAAACATGTTTGTGGAAATGTTCCAGAGCATGTGGTCAAGTAGAAGATGATTCAATAGAAATGTGAACTAATTAAAGGACACTACTGTATTTAAGCAGAGACCAAGGAAATAACCAAGTAGGAAAGAAAGAAAAGATGAGCTCAGATATTCAGCATCACTGACATTTGAATTGCCTGGCGCCCTCTCTCTTCTTTATGACTCCAATGAGAGCACTTTTTACCTCTTTGTTCCTAAGGCTTTAAAAGAGTGATTAGCATAAAACTCTGGGCCACTTGATCCATTCCCAAGGAGTTGGACATCTTTGGTTTTAAATAAATAAAAATCTTGGTGCCATAAAAAATATTGACTCCTGAATTAGAATTAATTTTCAGGATGAAAGGCAGAATGGACCTGTGGGACACAGATTGTGATAATGAAAATCATTACTTTTGAGCCAGTGGGAATGATTATCATGATTTCAGTGTCAAGAGTATTAGTGCAGGACAGGGCTAAAATTGGGGTTAAGTCATAGGAAAAGTGATAGAGTATATTGCATTTGCAGAAATGTAGTTCATGCAGAGAATATTGACTGAGGAGTCAATAAAGCCAGTCACATAGGACCCAGTGATGAGGGTGTGGCACAGTTTCTTCTACATAAGCACTGGGTAGTGAAGAGGATGGCAGATATCAGTATAGCTGTCATAAGTCATTCAGGAGAGGAGGAAAAATTCGTGACAACCAAGAAAAAAAAAAAAGACATCTGTGTGAAGCAGCTCATGAATCAAATAAACTTGTCAGAGGTCAGTAAATGCTCTTAGGTTTTAGGTGTGATGAAAATTGAGTAACTGAGGTCAAGGAATGGCAGGTGACTCAGGAAAAAGTAAATGGGAGTGTGTAGCTAGAGACCCTGGCAAATTATCAATATGATGCCTTCATTCCTGGAGAGAGTAATCAGGTATATCAGGAGAAATGACATAAAGAGGACCCCCCAGATCTCTTCAGAGTCTTTCAAACACATAAGGATGAAGTCAGGCACATTGGGTTATTCCTAATCCCATAGCATTCAACTCTTATAAAGTGTTGAGAAATCAAAGGTGATACTGGCATAAATGACTTCAAAACTGTTTTAATTTATATGAATGATTTAGAATTTTTAAAAAATTAGTGAATCTAGCAATTGATTATAAAAAGTAGTTCATAAAATATGGTTGAAAAACATCATTGACTGCAATTATATATGTACAAATCATCATTTGGGTATTATATAATAGAAACCCATATGTATTGCATACTTTGAATGAACTTGACACTATTATAAATAATTCCCTTTATTAACACATTTATGCACATGAAAACATTTATCATATGTATTACTATTGTACACAATTTTTTAAATGAGAAAAAGAGCACAGAAAATTAAGTAAAATGCAGTCATGCCATTAACAATTGGCCCTCTGATTCTACCAAGATTGACTGAGTCCAGAAATCATGCTCTTACCACAGTTGTCCTACTTATAAATAATTTCAAAAAACAGAAATAAACTGCTAGAAATATAATAAGCAATGATATACATTTAATGCATCATTTACTGTGCTTTTATGTACAATATTACCTAATAAAAATGTAAAAGTTTAGACCACTTTACCGGGGTTTAATATCATAGACCACATATCACTTAATTTTTAGAAGATATGTTTTTAAGTGATTATATAAATCAATTTTATTCCAAAATTATATTTTCATTATATGTAAATTACTGATTCAATCATTTCTAGGTTTGCCTTTCTATAATCCTGGCATTGTAAAGTAAGTCCTAAATGATACATATTGTTCTTCTAAATATCCCCATCTTTTGAGATCAGATAAAACTGTCTAACTTTGAGAACAATACTTTTTCTATCACCATTCATCATTAGCTGTCTAGGAATTTGTCATTCTTTAGTTTTTCTCACAAATAAAATACATAAACCATTTAGAAGCCTGACATTTTTGTGATCTCGTATCTGCTTCCTTTGAGAGGATTTATGTTTAATTTTTCCTGCATGCATTTTCGTTCTGTTCAGAGATAAATCAACCTAAAACTTTGGATCAAATCCTTGTCAAATGGAAAGTTCACTGGGGAATTATGTCTTACCGATACACCAGAGAGCCACTGTCAACACAGAGGAAGAGAATTCCTTGCCATTCACCCTGGAAATGCCAAGAGATCTTTAATATTGAGGAGAGCTGATAAGGTACCATTCCATCATCCCTGGGGCCAATTTAGAAGGAAAACTGCTTGACACATTCCATGGACTAATGTATCCATGTTAAGGTTGTGCCAGAGAATTCTCTAGCTTTTAGAAGTCGCATAATGTGGAACATCATTTCTGGTATTCTTTTGTGATACTCCAGGTTATGATGGGGTAAAAGAGAAGGTATTTCTACAGAAATAATCTGTAGCCAAAAGGTCAGAAAATTAACCACCAAGAATGGAATAGCAATTTTTCACTATGAAATATTTTTGTATTTAAAGTGTGATACTAGAATAGAGAGTGAACAGTGTTCATTACAAACAAAATTTAATACAACAAAATTCAAAGAGATGAAAATTGTTCATAAATGCTGTTAATCTTTAGATGTATTTCATCCAATTATTTTCCTTTATGCATATGTTTATATGTATACTTATGTTTTTACATAATTTTTATCACACTGTATTTTCAGGAAATCCTAATTTTATTATTAAATATTTATAATACACCTTGATTTATTTTATATTAAACATATCTAAAATCAAAATTTCATGTATTTTGCATTGGCTGGTGCAGGATAACTAACTTCTTTCTAGGAGTGCACACCAGCTCATAGATGGGCAATTTGGAGGCTTTTCCAGAAAAACATGGTATAATTTCTCCAGTTTTGGCAGTGTCGTCTAATTCATCTGCACAGCACATATATTGTATTCGGCAACAACGTTTGTGCACCCACTTCTATTTTTTTTTAAAGATTTATTTATTTCTGCCCCCCATTGTCTGCACTTGCTGTGTCTGTTTGTCTTCCTTCTTTCTTTAGGAGGCACCGGGAACCAATTTCTGGACCTCTGATGTGGGAGAGAGGTGCCCAGTTTTCTGAGCCACCTATGTTCCATGCTTTGTAGAGTCTCTCACTGTGTTTTTTCTTCTTGTGTCTCTTGTTGCATCATTTTGCTGTGCCAGCTTGGTCCTGACCACTGTCTTGCTCATCTTCTTTAGGAGGGCCCAGGAACCCCTGCTCCCTGCTTTGTTGTGTCTCTCATTATGCTGTTTCTTCTTGTGTCTCTTGTTGCATCAGCTTCCTGCACCTGCCCATCATGCCAGCTCACTGTCTTCCTCAGGAGGCACTGGGAACTGAATCAGTGACCTGCCATGTGGTAGGCAGGAGGCCAATTGCTTGAGCCACCTCTGCTTCCTGTGTATTAGCTTTTATTACATAAAAAGAAACATGACAGAAGAACATAAAAATCAGTGCTGAGATGAGTAAATATTTTATAATTAATTTAATGGCCAAAGCTCACTTCCTCTATATATAACCAGGTGAATTGCTTTCTTGTGACTGCACTTATTAATAATAATGAAGTAATTATTATGTAGATTTAGAAGCAATGCCTTTTACATTAGAAACTATTTATACTCTGCAATATCAGGAAAGAATTTGATGGCATGGACCAAGAGTTATAAATAATATTATATATTCAATGACTTTTTGGAAGCATAATTTGTCACTTCATCAAAAACTCAGTGATACTGACATAAGCTTATTTGAAGATTTGAAAGCCGCATCAATTTATTTCACAATTGGTGATCTCAGGCTTTAAGAAACATGAGAAACTAATGGAGATTTCTGTGTCAATGCCAGTCCAATAGGGCCTGCTTAATCCTTACAAAATCACCAGGATCAAGTATTTCTTCCCAGCATTAAAATCAATTTTTATAGTCATTAAGTGTACTTTCAAATAATATTAGGTAAAAGTTGAAGAAAAAATTAGAACTTTATCACTGACAGTTATGCAATGTCATTATCATTATTTTAAATTCTATTCTTTCTTCAAATTTTGTCAATGTTGTTTCACATGTTTTGAATACTTTACTATTAAGGAATATTTTAATTTTCTTAAAAATTGTATCTATGGATATTTTATACTTACCTTCATACCTCTGGAACATAGAGGTCTACTTTTTCTAGTAGTACTACTTTAAACAGTCACATTTATATGCTTATATTTATAAATACATGTATATCTTATTACTATTCAGCTATTATAGCTATCATATGTTTGGTCTTAATTTTTAATAGAGTCAATTACTTTGAGTAAGTATTAAATATATGTTTAAAGCTATTTTACAATGTTAACTCAACTTTGGGTTCATTTGAAATCTATTTGAATTTACATTTTCTTTATTAATATGGTTCACATTTTCTTGCTTGGTAATTATTTTATAATATACTGTACTCTATAAATGGTATATTGGAGGGAGGCTGGATTATTTTGTTTTCATTAAGGGCTGTTGAGCTGTGTTCTGGCTGGCAATAAATGACTGGCAATACCTTTTGAAACTCTCAGGCCTCATATTATTCTTTGTTAAGGAAGACCTCACTGTGTTATCCACAGTCTTAAGGCATAGTATTCACTAAGTGAATACTAAGCTTGGTTCTTACAGTTCTATTGTGTGACCTTTTTTTTTCCTTATCTTCTTGTCTGAGTTATCAAATGTTAGCAAACATTTTTAAATTGAGTGCTTTTAATTAGAATAATCAAAAGAAAAGGATATCTGGCAAATTTCAAGCTAAGGAGTTGATCACATGGTATGGGAGAGGGTAAGAGTATTGGGAAAGTCAGGTGAGAGAAAGATTAAAGTTAATTAATGCTCATTTTGTCAAGTCCAGTATTGTAGGGGGGCTTTAGGGAAGGTACAGAAAGGGAGGTTAAAAAAGAATCAGCGACACTAGAGCCAAATATGAAGAGCATTTAATATGGGCATTAAAGCATGATTTAATGCAAGTAATATATGTATTTGATTCTTATGACCAGCAAATAAAGTGTGCTATGTATTTGCTCCTATAGATTGAATAAATAAATAAGTGCAAGCTACTTGAAATTATCTACATATGAAAAAATATATAAATAAGACATACAAATTAGAACCAGGATAAATATAAATAAGATATGAAAGCCATGATATTTCACAAAATGATTTAAAACTATGTGTGTTATATAGAATAAAAGAATGAAAATTTCAGGTAAAAATAGAAATGAATAAAAGATAATTACTTTAATAAGTCTCAGTTATGAGGAGGAAAAAATCTTCAAAGCAACCATCTTTTATCAGATTCTGTGATAGCAATGAAAAATTCTATATAATTTAAGTAAGGAGTGAGTGAATAGATAGATAATAGCTTCAATATATCCTTAAAATAATGTATTATAATGTTTATTAATTTTTTCCTTACATTATAGCATTCATTAGTATATGTTATTATGTTTTAAAGTGAAGTATTCAGGATTTAGATACCTGTAAAATAGTTAAGAGAAAAAAAGGAAAATGTAAAGGGAAATGTATAATATATATATACATATACATACACACAGAGAGATTTTATCACATAAGCTACCTTCATTCACTCCAAATACTGAAGACTGATTCTTTTTGATGGAGCTTTGTGATATATGAGATATCTGAATTTTCTTATCAGTTGGTTCCAATTATATGTCCTATAGGCAAGTATAATTAAGTTTATACTTATTTCCCTATCCTATCTATTCAGTAAATACATTTGAGAATGAATATATCTATAAATTTTTCTGCCATATTTAATATATACAAAATAAATACTTTAAAAAATAATCCTAGTAATATAATTTTCAACTAAACTTACTTTTATGTTCAATACCAATATGGAAATGTCTGCCCATATAGCAAAGAAAAATACAAACATGACAAACCCCATCCCAAAAAAGAGAGCATCAACTACTGCAAACAAAACAGTTCCTTAAGATCGAGGAAAGAACAAATTTAACAGGGAAATGCAACTATCGACTAAAGTAGACTTATTCTAGCAATGGAAGAACTTATAACATTGATATAAAGGCAGTCGCCATCCGAGGTTCAGAGGGGAGGGAGAAGGAAAAGTTGGTGTAGCATGGGGCTGAGGTCAGGAAATGAACCTGGGATCTTGCATGTGGAAAGAGAACTTCATCAAGTTTCCCTTTGATTCCTTTCAATATATACTTCAAATGTGTTGGTCTAATTCATTCCTTTGATTTATGCAATCATTAATTCATAGTAAAGACCATACTGAAAGATTCATCCTTTCTAATGGGACATCATGTTGTTATAATGTCTGGGAGACTCTATTCATCTGGGTTTATATTAAAGAATATTCAGTACTGAAATTCTTTCTCCATGGTAAAATATAAATTACCTTTTAAGATGATAGATTCATTATTAGGAAAGATTTTCTGAATGATTTGGAGCCATAAAAATCCTATATATACATCCACATTTTTTGTGAATTATTCTGCAGCTAGTTTTATGTATTTACACAAAGACTCAAATACAGATGCATATTTGCTTAAGTCCATGAAGTTAGAGTCATAGTATAGTTATTTGGATATTAAACTCTTCTGTATTTAATGGAGAAAATAGTCTATTTCTTATAAAGATCACTTTCTGTGTAATTAAAAATAATCCTTCCTCATCACAAATAAATGACCAAAATTTTAATTGTTATAACAAAATGATCCTACATTATCTTGGGAATTCCCTATACAGGCATTCTGTTTTATTTACAAATCATTTTGTTGACAAGGGAAAAAAGAGAGAAGACATAAAAAAATAAACAATGAGAGGGGGGACATTAACACTGAAACCAAAGAAATAAGAGTAATCATAGGAGGATACTATGAGCAAGTGTATATCAAAAAAACTAGAAAATATAGGCAAGATGGACAAATTCCTGGAAACACAGGAACCACCTATATTGACCCTAAAAAAATTGTGTTACCAACCACAAGTGAAGAGATTGAAACAATCATCAAAAACCTCCAAAAGATGAAAAGCCTGGGACCAAATGGCTTTACAGGTGAATTCTACCAATCATTCACAGATAAAGTAATACCAGTCTAGCTCAAGCTCTTCAAAAAATTGAGCAGGAAAGAATGCTACCAAACTCATTCTATGAAGCCAACATCATCCTAAAATCAAAACGAGATAAAGACACTAAGAAAAAAGAAAATTACATGAAATTTAGCCTACTGTTATGCTCCTGAGAGTGACAGAGTTGGACTCAAATATGTTTTCCCTGCACATGGTCCATCTGTCCCTTTTATTCAAACCTATATGTGGTGCTGGAGTTTGTAGGTGTACTTCCAGAAACTGTAGTCTTTGGGCTGTCCATGTGCCAGCTGGGCCCAGAATCTCAATAGAGCTGCAACTCCTACTCTACAGTTCAATGGACTCACTCAGGACACCTGGCAGGGAGATGATAATGGACAACAGCCATCCCAGAGAATGGAGAGAGTCTGCAGCTGCAGACAGGATAATCCCATCCATCTTATCCATGGGATATAAGCCCCCTCTCACATGGGGCTCCTCACGATTGGGGGAAGAGCTATGCACTAGAGTGGACTTACTGGTATTCTGTTATAGACATTGTGATTCAAGCAATGGAAGAAATTAGAACATTAATGTGGAGCCAATGGCCACTGGATGCTTTGGTGGCCGGGAGAGAGAAAAGCATTTGTAATACAGGGGCTTTTTCAGGACTTGGGTATTGTCCTGAGTGACATTGCAATGACAGATATAGGCCATTTTTATATCATCATATAACATGCAGAACTGTGTGGGAGAGAGTGTGGTCTACAGTGTGAACTATGGTCCATGCTTAGTGGCAAATCCCCAGGATGTGTATATCCATTACAGGTGATGTGCCACACTAATGAAGGATGTTTATGTGGGAAGTTGTGGGAAGTGCAGGAGGTGGGGCATATGGGAATCCTTATAATTTTTGTGTAACATTTATGTAATCTAAGTATCTTTTAAAAAATAAAAAAAAATTATTATAAAAAAGTAAATTACAGACCAATATCTCTAATATATATAAATGTAAAAATCCTCAAAAAATACTTTCAAACAGAATCCAAAAGCACATTAAAATAATTATACACCACAATCAATTGGGTCTTATCCCAGGTATGCAAGTGTGGTTCAACACAAGTAAATCAATTAGTGTAATAAACCACATTGATAAATAGAAGAAGAAAAATCACATGACCGTCTCGACTGATGCATGTAGCAGTTTGGCAGTTTGATATAGTTATGAATTCCAAAAATAGATATTGGATTATGCTTGTAAACTGGTCTGTTCACCTGGGCATGATTAAGTTATGATTAGGGCATTGACTGGACCATGACAGTAGGGCATTGAGCCCCGACACTTGGTGGGTGGCGTCTCATATAAAAGACATGGAAAAGGACAGAGTTGGAGTAGTTTTCATGTTGGAGTTCTGATGTTGGAGTCTTGAGCTGGATCACTGGGAAATCAGAGAGCTTGGTCATGAGGAAGGAGATAAGGCCCCGGGAAAAGAGATGAGCCATTTACATGAGAGTCTACAGCTGGCCTTGTGGAGAGAGGCAAAGCCTAGAGAGTCTCATAGTCTACAGCTGACCTTGTAGAGGAAACAGAGGAGCTGACCCTGGAGAGAAATGGAGCCCTGGGAAGAGAGGAACCCCAGAAGCCTGAACCCTGGCAAATGTCGGCAGCTGTCTTGCTCCAACATGTGGCAATGGACTTTGGTGAGGGAAGAAATTTAGGATTTATGCCCTGGTAACTGTGGACTTCTACCTGAAATAAAAAACATTTATGAAAACCAACCGATTTCTGGTATTTTGCATCAGCACCCCTTTGACTGACTAATACAATGCAGAAAAGGCATTTAACAAAATCCATCACACTTTCATGATAAAAACATTCCAAAAGATAGGAATAGAAGGAAGCTTTCTCAATATGGTAAAGTGCTTGTAAGAACCTACAGCTACCATTGTACTCAATGATGAATTACTGAAAGCTTTCCATTGAGATCAGGGCCAGCCTTTTTTGCAGAAATAAAAAAGCCAATTATAAAATTTATTTTGAAGTGTAAGGGGCCCCAAATAGCAAAAAAAATGTCTTAAAAAAGAGGAACAAATTTGGAAGACTCTCACTTCCTGACTTTAAAGCATATTACTTAGCTACAGTGGTAAAAACAGCATGGTACTCACATACGGACAGATAGCTTGACCAAGGGAACTGACTCAAGAACTCAGAAATTGACCCTCACCTTTATAGTCAAGCGATTTTTAACAAGGCTGTTAAGTCCACCCAGCTGGGCCAGAGCAGTCTCTTCAACAAATGGTGCTGGGAGAACTGGATAGCCTATCTCACACCTTATACAAAAATTAACTCAAAATGGAGCAAATACTTAAATATAAAAACAACAACCATAAAACTCCTAGAAGAAAATGTAGGAAAACATCTTCGAGATCTTGTGGTGGGAAGTAGTTTCTTAAACCTTATGCCCAAAGCACGAGCAACAAAAGAAAAAAATAGATAAATGGGACATCCTCAAAATTCAACACTTTTGCACCACAAAGGAGTTTGTCAAAAGAGTGAAAAGGCAGTTAACTCAATGGGAGAAAATATTTGGCAATCACATATCTGATAAGGACTTAATATATAAGGAGATCATACAACTCAACAATAAAAAGACAAAGTATCTGATTATAAAATAGGCAAAATAATTGAAAAGACAACTGTCCAAAGAAGAAATACAAATGGTGAAGAAACAGATGAAAAAATGTTCACCATCATTAGCGATTAGGGAAATGCAAAGCAAAACTACAATGAGATATCATTTCACACCTATTAGACTGGCCACTATTAAAAAGTCAGAAAACCATAAATGTTGGAGAGGATGTGGAGAGATAGGAATGCTTATTCACTGTTGGTTGGATTGTAGTATGGTGCAGCCACTGTGGAGGACTGTTGGGCATTTCTAACAAAGCTGAATATAGACTTGCCATGGAACCCAGCAATACCATTGCTAGGTATATACCCAGAAGAACTGAGAGCACTGACACGAATAGACATCTGCACACCAATGTTCATAGCAGCATTATCATGATACCCCAAAGCAGGAAACAACTCAGTTATCCATCAACTGGTGAATGAATAAACAAATTGTGGAGTATACACACAATGGAATATTGTGCAGCGGTAAGAAGAAATGAAGTTGTGAAACATATGAAAACATGGATGAACCTGGATGACATTATATTGTGTGAAGCAAGCCAGACACAAAAGGACAAATATTGTATGATTGTGCTACTATGAACTAAATATATTATGTAAACTCATGGAAATAATAATTAGAATATAGCTTGCCAGAAAATAGAATGAGGGTAGAGAATGGAAAGCTGAGGGTTAATCTGTGCAGAAATAGTTAAAAAGGTTTTTTGTAAATCTTTGGAAATGAATGGCAATGGTGAGGGCACATCATGGTGTTTATGAATAGCAGATAGTAGTTGAAAGGGAAAGTCTAAAGAAATGTATATTACTAGAAGGAAAGCTAAAAACTGTAACATTGGATTGTATAAGATAGTAAAACCTCATGTAAAACAAATATGGGTGATATTGCATATACACAATTGTTTCTACAAAACGTAAATACAAATATACTAGAGAGAAGGAAAAAGAATAGCAGTTATTTATGGCAGGGAAGCATAGAGAGATTGAGAGGTGAGTTTTGTTTGTTTTATGTTTATTTTTATTATCATTGTAATAATGTAAGTACTCTTACATTATGACTGAAGTGATGAGTCCACAAATATATGATTACATTGAATACCATTGATTGTACACTTTGGATGGATTTATGTTTTAGTAATATGAATAAAATTGATCTGTTAAAAAAAATTATAGTCAGATGTTTCACTCTTTGTTGAATAACCATTATCTTAAAAATCAGAAAACTACAAGAGCTGGATAAATTTGGTGAAAATGTACACTGTTGGTGGGAATGTTGGTGGGAATGTAGAATGGTGTAGCCTTTGTGGAAGACAGTTAGGCAGTTCCTCAGAGAGCTATGCATAGACCTGGCATTTGTTCCGGCAATCCTGCTACTAGGAATATATTCAGGATGCAAACTCATATTTGTGCACCAATTTTCATAGCAGAATTATTCAGTTGCTAAAAGATTTCCACAGTTACTGAAATGCCCCAAATGTCCATCAACCAATGAATGGATAAAAAATTGTGGTATACACATATGATGCAATACCATTCAGCTTTAAGAATAAATAAATTGTGGAGCAGATGTAGGTCAAGCATTTTAGCACATTCTTCCCACATGGGAGCTCCCTGGTTCAGTTCCCAGTACCCCCTAAAAACAACAGCTAAAAATAACAAACAAGAATCAAACAAATGAAAAAACCAACTCAGTGGAGCCTATGTGGCTTAGTGGTTGAGCACCGGCTTCCCACAAACAAGGTCCAAAATTCAATTCCCAGCCCAATACCTAAAAAAAAAGAAAAGAAAAGAAAAGAAAAGAATAAATGAATTGGTTAAGTTTATGACAACAGGAGTCCTGCCCGGGGGTCTGTGCTGTGCACGCGTGGAGTGAGAAGCTTGGGACATCTATCTGCGCGGATCGGCGGCGTGAACCGAACGGTGGAGATTCGTGAGTTTTGAGGCTGCCGGTGGAGGTTGGCACGGGTGGCTGAGCCCCGCGGTTAGGGAAAAAGAAAAAAAAAAAATTAAATAAAACTGCCATTTGGAGCCGCGGGCGGGGCGAAAAAAGTTTTATTTTCTGGGGATCTGGCTGCCTGGCGCCCCTTGGACCTTGTGTGAACAGAACAAACGAGCTAATCAGCACCCGGTGAACTGGAGCGGGGATTTTGGTCGGGAAACGCAGCTGATTTCCCTAGCCACCCAGGGATAAGACTCGGGCCAATGTGGAGCCATGAAGAAGGGACACTTCCCAAAAAAGGGAGGGTTCTGTTGGAAGACAGGGAAGGGTATTTTATATTTTTAGACATCTATCTGGCTGCCTGCACCGCCCCATAGCTTTGGGGAGCAGATAAGCCGACCTGAAGCAGCATTAGGCTGAGAGCAGACACGAATCTGAACTCAAACTGATGTACTGAGCAGCCAGGTGATGCTCGAGCTCGGTTCCAGAAGGGGCGGAATCTGCCGTCTTTAGCACTCCTCACTGACTAACAACAGAGCTACAGCTAACCTGGGGAGTCCAGAAAGTGGAACGTGCTTGATTAATTTCCATGGGCCCCTTCCGTAAGGGGATTGGTCTAGAGGAGGAATAATTTTGGGTCCTGCATTTGGCTAAAAAAATAAAAATTAAAAATAAAAAGTGAGGTCACCTCAACAAATGAAAAATAAATTCTTTTTAATTTAGTTTAAAAGCTAAAAGCTGCTTCAGGACCTGCATATAGAACCCTGTGGGGAAATTGATTGATAAACACAAGTAGGCAGGACGGATCCACGTGGGCCCTAGGGAAATCCTTGACCCCCCTTAGCTCTGTTTGACAGCTTGCCTTTGTGGATCTTCCGTTTATCTCTGTTTATTTCTGGCCTCTTGCTATTATTTCCTCTTTCCTCCCCCCTTCCTTTTTCCTTCTATTTTTTTTTTTTTAAATAGGTGCTGCCAGCTGGTCACTTCTTTGCTGGGCTTATTATTCAGTAATTTCCCACTCAATGTACACATTGATTCGGTATTACAAACTATCGCTTATCCTTCCTGCATCTTTCTGCCTTCTGTTTTCTGTTGTGGCTCTTAGAGACAACATTTTTTCATAGGCCCACAACTTAAGGGTGTCAATTTCTATCCCATCTATTTTGTTTTCTTCTTCTTCTTTTTTCTTTTTTTTTTATTAGTATTAACTTTTTCCTTTCAGACCTTTCTTTACTATTTCTCTCCCTCCTCATAATTCTAGCTTTCTAAATCACTATATATATATTCCTCCATTTGTTTTCCCAGACCATTGTAGGAACTCCATATTTTTTCCTAGTACTCTACACTGCCTACACAAGTTAAATATTCATCTCATTAAGTCTCATCTTGCCCCTCTTCTAACTGGGAAAGCAGTCCTGACAGGGAAGTTCATAGCCATAAATTCATATATTAAAAAACAAGAAAGAGCTAAAATTGAAGACCTAACTGCAGACTTGGAGGAATTGAAAAACAACAACAAACTAAACCTAAAGGAAATAGAAAGCAGGAAATAACAAAGATTAGAGCAGAACTAAATGAAATAGAGAATAAGAAAGCACTGGAAACAATAAACAAAACCAAAAGCTGGTTCTTCGAGAATATCAACAAAATTGACAAACCCTTAGCCAGACTAACAAAGAAAAAGAGAGAACAGATGCAAATACATAAAATAAGGAATGAGCAAGGTGGTATCACTACTGACCCCACAGAAATAAAGAGTATCATAGGAGGATACTTTGAAAAATTATATGCCAACAAGAATGACAATTTAGAGGAAATGGACAAGTTTCTAGAAACCCA
>JAKSZT010024226.1:0-10282 GCA_026826555.1 Tolypeutes matacus | reverse complement strand
AATGCAAGAAATTATAACAATGAGGTGGAGCCAGTGGCCACTTGACACTTTTGGGGTAGGGAGGGGACGAGCAGTTGAAATACAGTGGCTTCTTTGGGAGTTGGAGGTTGTCCTGAGTACTGTTGTGGCAACGGATGTAGGCCATTTTAAATCAGCACACACCACTCAGAACCGAGTGGGAGAGAGTGTGGTCTACAGTGTGAACTGTGGTCTATGGTTGGTGGCAAGACTCCAGGATGTGTAAGTTCATTGAGGGTGGTGGGCCACACTGTGGGAGATGTTTGTGTGGGATGTGGTGGGAAGTGTGGGAGGTGGGCAACATGGGAATCCCAGTGGGTTCCATGTAATATTTTGGATAATCTAAGCACCTCTTAAAATATATGTATATATGTATATATATATATAAACAACATTTTTGTAAGCAAATACACATATATGCATATATATTTATATATCATTTTGCAAATGTTTGTATGTTTTGTGAGAATTTTGATTTTTACCCATAATAAAAAAATAAAAAAATAAAAAAAAATAAAATAAATTCCCTTTGTTTTAGGTATGCAGACTTCTTTCTGTTTTCCTCAGTAGACTGATTAATACAGATGTTTAGATTGTGATATTTATGCATTATCATCATAATAATAAAGACAACTTGTATTAATTTTTTCTTTTTTTTTTTACTTTATTTTGTACATTTAATAATTGAAAACATAAATAATTAAAAACTAAAAAGTAAACCCAGATGAATAAATATATATATTTCTCAATTAAATGTACTGGATACATATAAAATTTGTTTTGAATCAAATTAATTTAACACTTACATGTCTCAGGCATTATTCTAAGTCCCTTTCAATTATTAATAGCCCTATTTTCCAGTTGCGGAAACTGAGGCACAGAAAGGTTTCTTATCTTGCCCAAAGCCATGTAACTAATAGAACATTGTCTTGTCCTGATTTTCAATTTGGATTTTATTTTTACTACCCTGTCCTTTATCAGTAGAATTCTTCTGTTAGATCTAATCATTTCTCAGATTTATCATATATTTTGTAAATTCCAGTATCTTTTGATACTTACAGATTTATTTATTGGTATAAATGAATATTTATTAAACATCTACTATATACCAAAATACTATGATAGGTGCTATGGTTGCAAAATACATAATCACTGTCTTCTATAAACAAACATCCCCTCTTGTAACCTGCTTTAATAAAAGTGAAATCATCACTAAAATCAAGGACTTCTCAAGTAGAATAGGCTTCCAAACCTTCCAGTCAAGTGACATCTAGATGGCAGTCCAGAAATGATATCAGATCACTTTTGAAATAAAGTTGAACTCAGAAAAATTTGTCTCTCATCATCAAATAAATCATTTGCAGCCTTATTATGAAAACCAGTACTCTTTAATTTGTCCATTTGAGGTAAACGTATCTTTTAGTACTCTCACAAATCAGATCTGTGAAGCAATATTTCCTTTGTAGCTAAATAGTCATCAATGTACACCATTATAGTTTTCATCACTGTAGTTTGGGGAGCTACTTTCCTCAAACTTTCTCACTCAATGCAATATAAATTTATCAGCTAACATCCAAACAACCCTCTGGGTATGGGCTATTCAGTATACATAAAAGGCTACTCATATTACAGACTGAAATGTACAATCAAGCAGAATGATGTGCACACAGCTGTTTTATATTTAGTTGTATTTCTAATGAGAGCTAATTTGTTGTAGGAGCTGAGGGCATTACTAAGATTTATTTCAATTTTAGGATGAGATAAAATTATTGTTTGAAGGTGAAACTTTAGACTCCACTCAACTTTAACAGTCATTACTTTTGTATTTCCTTAATATCAGATGGAGGAAAGTGTTTTATAAATTAGCACATATAAAGATAATAAGGCTTCACAACACCTCCTTCCTTCTTGAACCCATCTTAAAATCCCTACTTTCTTTTTATAATGAATGTGGCTGTTTGGCAGTTTGATGTAATTATGAATTTCAAAAATATATATTGGATTATGCTTGTAAACTTGTCTGTTAATCTGGGCATGGTTACGTTATAATTAGGGCATTGACTGGGCAATGCCAACAGGGTGTTGAGCCCCACCCCTTGGTGGGTGAGGTCTCCAAGATAAAAGACACAACAAAGGACAATGTTGGAGAAGTTTTGATGTTGGAGTCTTGAGCTGGAGCCCTGGGAAATAAGAGGTCTTGGTCATAAGGAAGGAGAGAAGGCCCCAGGATAGAGAGGATCCATTCGCCTGAGAATTCGCAGCTGGCCTTGTGGAGAGAAGCAAAGCCTAGAGAGCCTCATAGTTTACAGCTAACCTTGTGGAGGAAACAGAGGAGCTAAACCTGGAGAGAAATGTAGCCCTGGGAAGAGAGGAACCCAAGAAGCCTGAACCCTGGCAAATGTCGGCAGCTGTCTTGCTCCAACATGTGGCAATAGACTTTGGTGAGGGAAGAAACTTATGCTTTATGGCCTGGTAACTGTGGACTTCTACCCCAAATAAATACCCTTTATAAACACCAACCAATTATTGGTATTTTGCATCAACACCCCTTTGGCTGACTAATACAGAATTTGGTACCAGAATGGGGTAGTGCTTTTGCAATTACCAAAATGTTGGAATGGTTTAATAAATGGGTAAGGGGTATTTCTTGGAAAAATTGTGAAATGCTTGATGGAAAAGACCTAGATCGCTTTGAAGAAACTGTTGATAGCAATATGGAGGCTAAAGAGACTTTTTTGATGCCTTAGAAGAAGTAAATGATAAAACTATTATTGGAAACTGCAGGAAAGGTGATCCGTGTTTTGAAGTTGCAGAGATCTTAGCAAGATTAATTCCTGGTGCTATATGGAAGACAGAATTTGGAAATGGCAAACCTGAGCACTTAGCTGAAGAACTTTCTAAAGTAAATCCGAAGAATGTGGCTGGCTTCTCCTTGCCGCTTATAGCAAAATGCTAGATGAAAGAAATATGCTAATGACTGAACTTTTGGGCACCAAAAAAACAGAAACTGATTCGGGAACTTCCAAGTTTCTGTAAATCAAGTTCCCAGATGAAAGTGCCCCATTTGAAAGCTTAACTAAATCTGGAACTTGTAAATCAGAATTGAAGATGCAGTTACCTCGGAAAGACTTGTGGAAAGTCTTACTGTCTGATGGCTTGGACCCCTGCTTCTTGCATGCTAAACCAACAATGTTTTTGAGAGTGCTGTATGAACAAAACCACTGTCAGCTTGGACAAAAAAAGGGCATGGAAAGGAGAGATTGAAGGAGAAACAGCTTTAAGAAGAAAACTGTGGAAGCAGAAATCTGGAATTAAGACATCTCCTTGGGCCAAGAGAGGAGCCCCACCCATGTGTACAGAGAGGGTGAGTTTGCCCCAGCAGCTGAAGAGGGTGGATGTCCCCACCCAATGTTCTTGGAGAGTTTTGCCACCTGAGGGTGCAGAGAGGGTGAAGCACATTCCTCAAAGATTAGGGCAGTTAAGGTCAACACCCTATAGGTCTGAGAGGGATGTACCTGATCCTCATGGATTAGAGAAGGCCAGGTGGTCAACCCATTGCTCTGAGAGGGTTGAACCTGTATGCCAAAGGTTAGGGGGAATGTTGTCTTCACCTCACTGTACTAGGGGGGGCTAAGACTCTAACCCAAAGATTGGGTAAGGTGTGTCTATCACCCCAACACTCTTGGAGGGTGAGATCTGGATCTTGGTTGACACCCAGATGCTTGATGAGGGTGAACCAAGAAAAAGACCATTGGGCAAGCCTGTGGAAAGGGTGGGTCCCCATGTGGCCCCAAGGAGAAGACACCATCATCTTAAGAATGACTCTCAGACTTTGAAATAGAATGGAGGATGCCCTGCAGTTTTACTGAACTGTAGAGGATCCATGACTCATGTTTAACATCCCAATTTCTCCTTAGGATAATGAAAATGTTTATCCTTTGTCTTTCCTTTTGTGTATTGGAAGAAGTTAAATGGTTTTGTAAGTTTCAGACACGAATTTTGCCTGAAGACCCAATGTATTTCTTTAAAATGATTATGATATGATTTTGTACTTACATTGTTACTGATTTAAGGTTTTTTGAATATTGTAATGTATTTTTGAAATTCAGAGGGTGGAGTGTGGCTGTTTGTCAGTTTGATGTAATTATGAATTCCAAAAATATATATTGGACTATGCTTGTAAACCTGTCTGTTAATATGGGCATGATTAAGTTATGATTAGGGCGTTGACAGGGCAATGTCATTAGGGAAATACGATAGCTTGGTGGTAAGGAAGGAGAGAAGGCCCCAGGATGGAGAGGAGCCATTCACCTGAGAGTTCACAGCTGGCCTTGTGGAGAAAAGCAAAGCCTAGAGAGCCTCACAGTCAACAGCTGACCTTGTGGAGGAAACAGAGAAGCTAAGCCCGGAGAGAAATGCAGCCCCAGGAAGAGAGGAACCCAAGAATCCTGAACCCTGGCAAACGTCGGCAGCTGTCTTGCTCCAACATGTGGCAATAGACTTTGGTGGGGGAAGAAACTTATGCTTTATGGCCTGGTAACTGTGGATTTCTACCCCAACTAAATACCCTTTATAAAAACCAACCGATTATTGGTATTTTGCATCAGCACCCCTTTGGCTGACTAATTCAATGAAAATGTCAAAAAAAGCAAAGATATGACTATCACTTAGATTTGAAAGCAGTCTATGGAGAAATTAGATGGCCACTGCATAACAAAATACAGTATTCACCTTGTTCTTGGATTTATATCTTAATTAAATGCTCTGGCAGAAAGGAGGATTGTTCAATAAAAATACCTAATGTTTGGAAGTTGCTTTCATTTATGCATGTTTTACATTTGAACAAAGATTAATCACTGAAAAAGGGGGAAAAGGTCTTAAAGGGAGTAAAAGATTCTCTTGTTTCAGAATAAACTGGCATCGCCTGAAATTATACTGGCAGCAGAAAATCTTGTAAACAGAGAAATGCAGCACCAAACCATTAAGCAGCAGGATACCATGCTACAACTACTAAAAGTGATGAAGTTAGTGACCCAGAGTAGAAGAATATTGAATTGGTTATGAAAACTAAATCTATGTTTTCAAGAGATTAAATGGATATAGAATATAAATTGTAGAAACATGAAAAAGCGAGACCAAAAACATTTAATTTTATCTGTTAATATTGCTAGCTTATTGAGAAGCTAAAACTTCAGAAGAATGATAATCTCACTTTAGAAGAATACTAATTGTTCATATTGGCCATTGTGAAGACTTGTATGTTCTGTATGTTCTGTTTAATTCAAAATACTAACAGGCAGAATACACACCTACTTTCTGCTTCTAAACAAGCAGGAAGAGGGCCTTTATCCGTGTTATGGAATGAGATTTTATTTATGCA
Organism: Tolypeutes matacus; assembly: GCA_026826555.1. Classification (NCBI taxonomy): domain Eukaryota; kingdom Metazoa; phylum Chordata; class Mammalia; order Cingulata; family Chlamyphoridae; genus Tolypeutes; species Tolypeutes matacus. The sequence goes on along the minus strand of JAKSZT010024226.1, from coordinate 4,884 downwards.
CCCTGCTATATTAGTGACCCATTAACTGTTGTAATAATATAAATGTTATGATTTGATCAACATTAAAGGCAATGTTGCTTAATGTAAGAAACCATATGCATAGTTCAAATGTTTGTATAAAGACTGAAAGAAATCAAGATGCAAACAAGCTAAAGTTATAGCCAAAAAATTATTATTTTAAGTTCCATGATTACCATTTGATTTCTTCACCCACTTATGTTCACTGCCATCTTCACAAGGATCCTGATGCTTCCTCTCTCCTAATTACCTTTCCAACTTGTGCATCTCTCTCAGTTCTCATAGCTATGACACTTGTTCAAGCCACCTCCTGCTTGGATCATTACAGTAAGATTCCTAACAGTACAGCTGCCTTTATATTTGCCCATCTCTAATCCATTCTATTTTATTCTCCATTCTGCAGTTAATGTGACATTTCTAGCACATGCATTCAATCAGGTCATTTTCCTGCTCAAAACATTTCAATGTTTCCCTTTTCCCCTCCGGATAAAGTTCAAATAACTCAATATAGCTTATCAGTTCCTGCCTGATATTGCTCTGACTTATTTCCTCTGAGATTGATGCACAAGATCAATAGATATCTGCGGCAGACTGAAACTGGTAAAAATTTTAGCTCCTCCAATCAAGAGGCAAAGTCTATTTCCCAAACTTTTGAATATGGGTGGGCCTTGTTGACTCGCTTTGATCAATAGAATATTTCAGAAGTAATGGTGTATGAGTTCTGAGTCTAGGCCTCAAGAGGTCTTGAGGCTTCCACCCTGTTCTCTCAGAACTTTGCCACTGCCATGTGAACAAGCCTAGACTAGCCATCTTAAGGAGAAAAGACCACATGAAGAGACAGACCCAGCATTGATGAAGCAGCCCAGCTAAATCCAGCCCAAATTGTTGACTCATAGAATTATAAGCCAATAAACAGTTATTGTTTTAAGCCACTAGGTTTCAGGATGGTCTGTTATGCAGCAAAGCCTAACAGTATCTTTTCATGTTTCTTCATTTTCTTTTACCATTTTGATGAAATAATGAGGAGGCCTATGTGATTGGAACTGAGTGATTGAGTAGAAATATAATATAAGATGAGGTCAGAGGATCATGGAGGCTAAATCATATAGGACCTTGTTGACTATTGTAAGCACTTTGGCTTTAACTCTGGTTGAAATGGAAATGCACTGTAGGGTTTTGATCAGAAAACTAATGTGATCTGAATTTCATTTTTAGAAGATCCCTTTGACTTCTTAATTGAGAATAGACTATAGGGGAACAAGAAGGGAAGTGGGGAGAACTTTCAGTTTGCTAGGCTGCTCAAAGCAGATACCATGAAATGCATTAGTTTACAAAGTTTACAATTTTGAGGTTAAGAAAAATGTCCAAATCAAGGCATCATCAGGTAATGCTTTCTTCCCAAAGACTGGCTGCTGGCAATACTGGACTCTTCTGTCACATGCCAAGGCACATTGTGGCATCTGCTGGTCTCTCTTCTCTCTTCTGGGTTTTGTTACTTTCAGCTTCATGCTTCCTTGGCTTTCTCTCTCTCTCTCTCAGTCTGTATTCATCCCATTTATAAATGACTCCAGTAAAAGGATTAAGACCCACCATGGGCCTATTTACAATAGGTTCATTCCCACAGGAATGGATTAGCTTTAAGAACATGATTTTTGGGATACATATGGTTTTGAATCACCACAGGAGACCAGTTGGGAGGCTGTTGCAAATGATGATGGCTAGTATCAGGATAGTAGCTGTGGATGTGGTAAAAAGTGATCAGATTCTGGATATATTTTAAAGATGTACCAACAGTATTTCCTGATGGATTAGACATGAAAAAGTTCTCCAGACTTTTTGGGAATAGATCTCTCCCACATTCTTCCATTGAAGCTTATTGGACTTTTGTTCTATTCCAACAAGTTCTTAACTCTCCCAACTAGCAAACTGATTAATGAATCAATGTTATTTTAGTACAGTTTTGGTCTTAAGTTATTGTTTTTTTTTGTTTTTTTTAAATTTATTTATTTTTTATTGTGGGTAAAAATCAAAATTTTCACAATACATACCAACATTTGCAAAATGATATATAAATATATGTGCATTTGCTTACAAAAATGTTATATATATATATATATATATATATATTTTTAAGAGGTGCTTAGATTACCCAAAATATTACACGGAACCCACTGGGATTCCCATGTTGCCCACCTCCCACACCTCCCACCACATCCCACACAAACATCTCCCACAAGTGTGGCCCACCACCCTCAATGGACTTACACATCCTGGGGCCTTGCCACCAATCGTAGACCAGAGTTCACATCGTAGAGCTACCCTTGTGAGTCTTTGCTCTTGTAACTGAGACTTAGCCTGCAGTTGTGGGGTGCCTAAGGGTTGCCACCTGAGAGCCTCCTTTTGCTCAAAGGTGGCCTCTCTCTAAGCCAAACTCAGCATATGATTGCATTACCTTCCCGCCAACGTGGGACATGACTCCCGGGGATGAGCCTGCCTGGCAATGAGGGATTAATACCAAGTGCCAACTGGCAAAACAACTGAAAAAAGACCTTGAATTAAAGGGGGAAAAGGTAAAGACAAATGAGTTCAAGTGGCTAAGAGACTTTAAGTTATTGTTTTAGACTGACCAAAGATTAAGCAGCCAAATTATGTAGAGGCACTTGATTTACTGGTCCTGAAGTTCAGTCAAAGATTAGCACTTATTAAGCCACTTCCCAGGAAATCTTTATGCTGCAGGTCCAACTTCTTATGACAAGCCAAGTTCTTGGGACAAGCCAACCCCTCCCATAACCACTCACTTTTGTTTGGGCTCAGAATTGCTTTGGATATGAATTCTCTTTGGTATATAATTAGGAATTGAAGCTAGGTCTTTGAAGAACTCAATAGGCAGACCAAACAAACAGTACTAACAGGTTACCCTCATTCCCCTTAACCTATCTTGTAGGCCTTGCAAATTAAGCACTTAAAATCTGGCTCTTAAAGCAGAAACTTCCTAAATCCTTTCCCACTGCTCAGTCCAAGGGGTTTATGTTTGAAGTTCTAAAGGCTTATAGGTTCTCCAATGGAAAAAGCAAAATGTTTTATACTTCAAATGCAAGGGCAAATTGTTCTTTGCTGGAACAATCCCAAAAATGTGGCCATCAATTTGGTCCCCAAAGTCATCACTTCAAGAAATGCATAGCAGAGATAAGAAACACTCCCTATGATGTGCTCACTAACTTAGTTAACATGGAATTTGTTTTCAAGGCTCCTTGTTTTGACTTCAGAAAAGAAAGAAGATATTTGGTCAGCTCCTTGCTCAGGGTCATGCTAGGACTAAGAAGGATTTAGCCATTGGCCATTTCTCCTATTATTCTTTGTAAATATTAAAGGAAAGACAATTAATCAGTGTTTGCCAGTGTTTTGTGATTGCTTGTTTTAGAATTTTAAGGTTCAGAGTCAGCCTATAAAGATGATACAAGTATTTGAACACTGTTCCCAAAATCTCTTTAGGGAAGGTGTTCAGCCAAGGAGAGGCACCTTTTCACCTTTTCATGAAGCAAGATATAACATTTTGTCTATTTCACTGTCTGACTACTCTTTAACTTTAACTTCAGAACTTCTTTATTCTTTGTTTTTCCAGAAAACTCCCCTTGATTTTCAGCATAATATCTTTGGAATGCCTTCATCCATTCTATAAAGACAATTATCTAGCAGAAGGAAATCTAAATAACAGCTTTTATATTATCAGGTAATATTAAATTAGTGGAAATATGAAATGTTTTTCCATAATTTTCATGACTCATCTTAGTACATAAATGCTCCAACTTCAACTTCAACTCATTTGACAAAAATTAGAAAATGAAAACAGTATTTTGGCTTAGACTGTATGTAAAAATCAGAGAGTATGACATTTTCTTTCATTATATATTAGACTATTTTCCCTTATATTTAAATTATCTACTTACCTTACATAAAGTATCACAACTTTAAAATGAGCTTCTTTTGGTATATATAATTCAGTAATAAATATCCTCAGGCTCCTAATTACTTCAACCATATTATAGGACAGTGAAGTTTCAGAAATTTGGCCATCTCCTAGATTAATTATTGTAGATATGACTCCATGAGAATAAACAATGTGATAGACTTGTCTTGATTGTAAAGAAATAAATTGATCATTTATTTAAGTGATATTAACTCTTTAAGATCTTTGGAGTCCTTATTAAGTAACTGCAGACCAAAAAAAAAAAAAAAACATAAAAACAAACAGATAAAGATTTTCTCCTGAGTTCCCTCAGCACTTTTGAATATAATTTATATTGCTACTTTTTACTTGTACATTGACTTTAGTTATCTTTCTTTTTTTTTTTTTTCTTTTTTTTTTTTTTATTATGGGTAAAAATCAAAATTCTCACAATACATACAAATATTTGGAAAATGATATATAAATATATATGCATATATGTGTATTTGCTTACAAAAATGTTACTTATATATATATATACATATATTTTAAGAGGTGCTTAGATTACCTAAAATATTACACGGAACCCAATGGGATTCCCATGTTGCCCACCTCCCACACCTCCCACCACATCCAACAGAAACATCTCCCACAGTGTGGCCCACCAACCTCAATGAACTTACACATCCTGGAGCCTTGCCACCAACCATAGACCACAGTTCACACTGTAGACCACACTCTCCCACTCAGTTCTGAGTAATGTGTGCTGATTTAAAATGGCCTACATCCATTGCCACAACAGTACTCAGGACAACCTCCAACTCCCAAAGAAGCCCCTGTATTTCAACTGCTCATCCCTCCCTACCCAAAAAATGTCAAGTGGCCACTGGCTCCACCTCATTGTTATAATTTCTTGCATT
>JAKSZT010024213.1:0-10897 GCA_026826555.1 Tolypeutes matacus | reverse complement strand
ACCACAGACAAAGGGGGCTTCAGGGATCTACCACTCTCGGAAAGGGGAGAATGAGGGACACAGCCTTAGGCTGACTCAGGTTCTGACATGAAATTTGGGCTGCAGAGCCCCACAGACCCTTCCACACGGCGGTTTGCCCTGGGAGCCTAGAAAGGACTGGAGAAATCCGACCCTCGCAACCTCCCTCTCTTCTAGCCTGGACTAATTGTTGAGGACACCACGGGAGAGGGGAGAGAGAACCTGGGGCTGACCCTGCTTTGGACTCCCAGGTTTGGTCTGCCCTGTCCTGAGAGCCCTTCCAGGCTGGGTGGGGCTGCCCATTGTTTGCCTTGGAGCCTGCAAGGGGCGAAAGATATACAAACCTCCCAATCTCATCCTCTACTAACAGGGACTGATTGTTGAGGATTCAGAAGGGAGTGGAAATATTTCCTAGCTGGGAAAAGGGGGGCGCTACGAGAGAAGTCTGGAGAACTGTCTCAGAAAGTTTGAGTCAGAGGGCTCCGAGCCCCCAGACAGGAAGCTCTATCACATTGATCTGGTCTGTGTCACAACAAATATGCTATGACCAGGCATTGATTGAGAGCTGCCAACAAGCGCCATCTCCTGGCAGACCAAGGAAGTGCACATAAGAAAATTAATAAGGGAAGCGGCTGTGGCTCAATCAGTAGGGCTCCAGTTTACCATATGGGAGGCCCCGGGTTCGGTTCCCGGGGCCTCCTGGTGAGGGCAGGCCCGCCCGCACAGCGTGGTTGGCTGACCCAGTGAGCACAGGCAGCAAGGGGGGGATAAATGAATAAATAAATAAAATCTTTAAAATAAAAAAAAATAATAAAAAAAAGAAAAGAAAATTAATAAGTAAAAGAGGCTTTTCCTGGCCTCTATAGCCTCCCTGCCCAAGGCCCTAGGAAGCGACTCTACAACCAATTACTGGGTCCAGCGCCAAGTTTTAAGCAACCAGCAGAACAATCCTAACAATCAAGGCTGAGCCAAAAAGCAAAGAGTGGTGGTAACTCACAGCCTCCTGCCACTAAAACCCCATAAAAGAGAAAGAGATAGAGCATCTAAGTAAAATACAACCTAACCAGATGCCTAAGCACCAGCAAAAAATTACAGGCCATACTAAGAAAATAGAAGACATGGCCCAAGAAAAGGAATACAGCAAAGTCCCAGAAGACATGCAGAATTTGAGAGAACTAATCAGTGAGATGAGCACACATTTCCAAAATCAAATTAATGAGATGAAAGAGAATATAGTTAAAGAGATCAATGACATCAAGAAGTCATTGTGCAAACGTAAAGAAGAATTTGAAATCAAGAACAGAAAAGTAACGGAGCTCATGGGAATGAAAGACACAATAGGTGAAGTTAAAAATACATTTGAAGCATACAACAGCAGACTCGAAATGATAGAAGAAAGAATAAGTGATACTGAAGACAGAGCAGCTAAAATTGAAGAGAGAAAAGAAGAGAGAGAGAAAAGAATGGAAAAAATTGAGCAGGGGCTCAGAGAGTTGAATGACAACACAAAATACAAGAACATACGTGGGGTCAGATGTGGCTCAACTGGTTGGACGTCCGTCTCCCATATGGAGGGACCGGGGTTCGTTTCCCGGGACCTCCCGGTAAAAAAAAAAAAAAAAAAAAAAGAACATACGTGTCATGGGAGTTCCAGAAGGAGAAGAGAAAGGAAAAGGGGCAGAAAGAGTATTTGAGGAAATAATAGCTGAAAATTTCCCAACTCTCACGAAAGAAATGAACTTACATGTCCAAGAAGCAAACCGTACCCCAATAAGAATAAATCCAAATAGACCTACACCAAGACACATATTATTCAGAATGTCAAATGTAAAAGATAAAGAGAAAATTCTCAGAGCAGCAAGAGAGAAGCAAACGATCACGAACAAAGGACGTCCAGTAAGACTTTGTGCAGATTTCTCTTCAGAAACCATGGAGGCGAGAAGACAGTGGTATGATACAATTAGGAAACTGAGAGAGAAAAACTGCCAGCCGAGAAATTCTTTATCCAGCAAAACTGTCCTTCAAATATGAAGGTGAATATAAAGTATTCACAAACAAACAGAAACTAAGAGAGTTTGCAAAAAAGAATCCACCTTTGCAGGAAATATTAAAGGAAGCCTTAGAACCTGAAAGAAAAAAGACAGGAGAGAGAGGCTTGGAGGAGAGTATATGTTGGAGAAGATGCTGAGAGCCAGAGCATAAAGGGTTAAGCATTTAAAAAGCATGCTTGCTGGCAGAGAATCATTAATAAATGTCTCCAAGGACACTGCATGCTGCAGATATCAGTGGGAGGAGGCAGAGCGGAGTGAACTAACCACACAGATGTTATTGTCTGAATTCCTAAGAAAGATTGTCTGGGAACTCACAAACAGGTAGTGCTCTCACGCACCAAGCTGAGAAACTAGAAAAGGACTCCCTACTTTGGTTATCAGCTTTGTAATATGAAAAGCAGCTTCAACCTAAATAAACTTGCCTGCATTCCACATGGAGTGAGGACCCTAGTCCCAATCTTTCTCTGGATAATTCCCGGCACCGTATAACTCCACGTTGAATTACAACAAGTATAGAAGAAAGAAAAGCAGAAAGGATAACCAAAAGAGTAAAAAAGAGGGGACGGATGTGGATCAAATGGTTGGGCGTCCGTCCGCCATATGGAGGGAACTGGGTTCGATCCACAGGACCTCCCGGTAAAAATAAAAAAAAAAAAAAAAAAAAAAAGAGTAAAATAGAGACAAAAACAAGATGACACATGAAAACCAAAGAATACAATGGAGAAAAAAAATAGTGCATTTTTAGTAATATCATTGAATGTGAATGGATTAAATTCCCCAATCAAAAGATACAGGCTGAGAGAATGGATTAAAAAACATGAGCCATCCATATGCTGCTTACAAGAAACTCACCTCAGACCCAGGGATACAAAATGGCTGAAAGTAAAAGGTTGGAAAATGATACTCCACGCAAATAGTAAACAAAAGAGCAGGGGTAGCTATACTAATATCAGACAAAACAGACTTTGAATGAAAAAAGTGATGGGAGATAGGGAAGGCCATTATATATTAATAAAAGGGGCGATCCTCCAGGAAGATATAACAGTCATAAATATCTACACACCTAACCAGGGTGCCCCAAAATATATGAGACAAACTCTGGCAAAACTGAAGGGAGAAATAGACATTTCTACAACAATCGTCGGAGACTTCAACACCCCTCTCTCATCATTAGATAGAACAACTAGACAGAAGATCAACAAGGAAACAGAGAACTTGAACAATATGATAAACAAGTTAGACCTAACAGACATAAACAGAACACTGCATCCAAACTCAGCGGGTTATACATTCTTCTCAAGTGCCCATGGATCTTTCTCCAGGATAGATCACGTTAGGTCACAATTCAGCTCTCAATAAATATAAAAAGATTGAAATTATACAAAGCACCTTCTCAGATCATAATGGAATGAAACCAGAAATCAATAACAGACAGGAAAAAAGTAAATTTGCAAATGTGTGGAGACTGAACAACATACTCCTAAATATTCCGGGGGTCAAAGAAGAAATTGCAAGTGATATCAGTAAATATATTGAGACAAATAAGAAATGAGAATACAACGTAACAAAACTTATGGGATACAGCAAAGGCAGGTTTGAGAGGGAAATTTATAGCCCTAAATGCCTATATTAAAAAACAAGAAAGAGCTAAACTCAAAGATTTAACTGAACAACTTGAGAAACTAGAAAAAGAACATCAAACCAATCCCAAAGCAAGCAGAAGAAAAGAAATAATAAAGATTAGAGCAGAAATAAATGAAAATGAGAACAGAAAAATGATAGAGAAAATCAACAAAACCAAAAGCTGGTTCTTTGAGAAGATCAATAAAATTGACAAACCCCTCACTAGACTAACAAAGAAGAAAAGAGAGAAGATGCAAATAAATACAATCAGAAATGAAAGGGGGAAAATTACAAATGATCTCACAGAAATAAAAAGAATCATAAGAGGATATTATGAGAAACTATATGCCAACAAACTAGACAACCTAGATGAAATGGACAAATTTCTAGAAACGCACAACCAACCTACACTGATGCTACAAGCAATACAAGAACTTAACAAACCAATCACAATTAAGGAGATTGAATCCGTCATCAAAAATCTCCCAGCAAAGAAAAGTCCAGGACCAGATGGCTTCACAGGTGAATTCTACCAAGCATTTCAAAAAGAATTAACACCAATCCTGTTTAAATTCTTCCAAAAAATTGAAGAGGGAAAATTACCCTACACATTTTATGAAGCCAACATCACCCCAATACCAAAGCCAGATAAAGATTCTACAAGGAAAGAAAATTACAGATCAATCTCTCTAATGAACATAGATGCAAAAATTCTCAACAAAATACTTGCAAATCAAGTCCAACAGCATATCAAAAGACTTATATATCACGACCAAGTGGGATTTATTCCTGGTATGCAAGGCTGATTCAACATAAGAAAATCAATCAATGTAATACACCACATTAACAAATTGAAGGAAAAAAACCACATGATCATCTCAATAGATGCAGAAAAGGCATTAGACAAAATCCAACATCCTTTTTTGATAAAAATACTTCAAAAGATAGGAATTAAAGGAAAATTCCTCAATATGATAAAAGGCATGTATGAAAAACCCACAGCCAACATCATACTCAATGGGGAAAGGTTGAAAGCTTTGACTCTAGATCGGGAACAAGACAAGGATGCCCACTGTCACCATTGTTATTCAACATTGTACTAGAAGTTCTAGCTAGGGCAATTAGACAAGACAAAAAAAATTAAAGGCGTCCCAATAGGAAAAGAGGAAGTAAAACTCTCACTGTTTGCAGATGACATGATCCTGTACTTAGAAAATCCTGAAGTATCCACTACAAAGCTATTTGAACTAATAAATGAGTTCAGCAAAGTGGCAGGATACAAGATCAACATGCAAAAATCAGTAATGTTTTTGTATACTAGTACTGAACAACCTGAGGAGGAAATCAGGAGGAAAATTCCATTTTCAATAGCAACAAAAAGACTCAAATACCTAGGAGTTAATTTTACCAAAGAAGTATAGGACTTATATGCAGAAAACTACAAAACAATGCTAAAAGAAATTTTAAAAGGCCTAAACAAATGGAAAGACATTCCGTGTTCATGGATTGGAAAAATAAATATCATGAAGATGTCAATCTTGCCCAAACTGATTTATAGATTCAATGCAATACCAATCAAAATCCCAACAGCTTACTTTACAGAATTAGAGAAGGCAATTACCAAATTCACCTGGAAGGGTAAGTGTACCCGAATAGCCAAAAGCATTCTAAAAAAGATGAGCAATGTGGGAGGAATTTCCCTGCCTGACCTTGAAACATATTACAAAGCTACAGTGGTCAAAACAGCATTGTACTGACATAAAGATAGACACATCGATCAGTGGAATAGAATTGAGAACCCAGAAATATACCCTCACCTATACAGTCACGCTAATGGGAAAAAACAGTTCCTTCAACAAATGGTGTTGGAAGAAATGGATATCTATAACCAAAAGAATGAAAGAGGACCCCTATCTCACCCCCTATACAAGAATCAACTCAAAATGGATCAAAGATCTAAATATAAAAGCCAGGACCATAAACCTACTAGAAGAAAATATAGGGAAACATCTTCAAGACCTTGTAGTTGGTGGTAGTTTCTTGGACCTTACACTCAAAGCACGTGCCACAAAAGAAAAAATAGATAAATGGGACTTCCTCCAAAGTAAACACTTTTGCACCTCACAGGACATTGTCAAAAGGGTGAAAAGGCAGCCAACTCAATGGGAAAAAATATTTTGAATTCACATATCTGATAAGGTGTTGTAATTCAACGTGGAGGTAGACGGTGCCGGGAATGATCCAAAGAAAGATTGGAATTAGGGGACCTCACTCCATGTGGAATGCAGGCAAATTTATTAAGGCCGAAGCTGCTTTTTATACTACAAAGCCGATAACCAAAGTAGGGAGTCCTTCACTAGTTTCTCAGCTTGGTGCGTGAGAGCGCTACCTGTTTGTGAGTTCCCAATCTTTCTTGGGAATTCAGATAATAACATCTGTGTGGTGAGTTCACTCTGCTCTGCCTCCTCCCACTGATAGCTGCAGCATGCAGTGTCCTTGGAGACATTTACTAATGTTTCTCTGCCAGCAAGCATGCTTTTTAAATGCTTAACCCTTTATGCTCTGACTCTCAGCATCTTCTCCAACAATTCCCCCTTTTTTGTTTTTGTCCAGGGTGACTGTGCCTGTCTTAGGTTGCCCTCCTCTGAAGGTCTTACCTGTCTCTGGAAACCAGCCAAGCTGCCATGGACAGGGGTTCGAGAGCAAGTGTTTTAAGCAGAATCAAGTTATTGGCATGGCTGGACTTTTCAGCCCTATTAATGCGGGATAGCAGGGCTTTGTGAATGCCTCCTAATACAGTTAAGAGTAGCAGAGCACCAATGATCACCACACCAAAGTTAGCAAGTACAGAGGTTGATTTCCACCAATGTAAGGGTTTTATGTTATTCAATTGATCTGTCACTGAATGCCAAAATTCACTACCTGGAAGCGTAGTGAGTTGATTCTGAGACATGCTCAAAATCTTTTTTTTTTTTTTTTTTTTGCAAATCTGTAATTTCTATAGATAAATTTGTGTGATGTCCTATTAAATGATTTTTAATTTTTTCCCATTCATAATGGGAGTCATTGTATGGGAGAGGAGTGATATAAAAAGCATTTTCATTCCAACCACACTTCAAACCTTGTTTTAAATTTAGATTATATACTTGATCTCCCATTTGTGTAACAGCCATCTCTAAGTCATTAAGCCTATTATTAATTTGCTCATCTATATATGTTTGACTATGCCATAGCTCACTAGCATTATGATGCCAATTCTTAACATATTGTTGTGTTTGAACATTTTCATGCAGAGCAGTTCCTGCTACAGCAGCAGCTGTAATAATACCTATAAGCCCTAATACAGCAGCAAGAATTAATCCAATCAAACGTTTGGTTCTTTTCAAATAATGATCTAGAAAGTGCCAAAGGATTTGGCTCTCAGGGGAAGACTGCCAGCAGCGACTCAGTCAAACCGGGAGCCATATTCCACGACGCCATCGTCCTATTAGAACCACAGCAGAACTTTCCTGTAAAACAGACTTTGATATACAAGTGTAAAGGGAGCGATTGTTTGCAGAAAAACTATGTTTGATTAATGCTCATTGTTCCTATTATAAAAACAATGGGATCCTGTACACATACTTTAAGAAATTAAGTGGATTTTCTTTTTAAACTGGTAATATTAGTTTTACTGCCTTGCCATCCAAAAATTGGGCTAGTTCCCAAAAATAATTTCCACAAATAATTTTTAGTTTTGTTAAGTTTAGTGTACCATAGTTATGGGATAAATCTTCCCTGATGAGTCCAATTTAGTGACGTATTTATACTTATGACGTTCCCAAAATTCCAAAAATAATGAGAGCTTTCATTAGTTGTTTTTGTTGAATTATTAATTTTTCAATTTATGGCTGTGTTTACATTAGGTTTCGGTATCCCTATAAGGGCCCGATTCTTTACAATTGTATAGGAATTATTAAAGAGCACAACCTCATATGAAACATGGCATGTATGCTATTTATTACTTTGTACTATGATTTTGGGGCTGCATACATGGATCAATGGATCCTATGCAGATAGGTCATTCAAGAAAAGGCAAGGTTAAATTTTCAATAAATTTCCCTTCCTCCTCAGGTTTTAGAGGAAGGCAAGAATCAACAGGCCCAGGAAAATGAAAAGACTAATATAAACAGGGTAGGATTTGTCCCCACAAGTTAACAATTCTAAAAGAGGTGAATTAGTAATATAAGCCCAATATGTATAATTATGTGAAGGTGCACTACTTACTACTGTGGTTGTCAAGGTAAGCATAGCAAAAAATAACTGGGTTAGAGTGACATTCTGACTTTTAGAAGTTACCATCTTTTCTGCTTCTTGTGTCAGCTTCTTCAGCTTATTCGTGTCTAGGTTTCAGACGTCTGGACAGGACCCAAAGCCAGTCTCCTTTATCTGTAATGATAAGAGCAAAACCTCGACCCCATATCCTAACTTAACTTCTGCCTTCTCCCATTTATTATCTTTATGCTTTCAATAAACTAGTTGTCTAATATTTGTTTCTGTATTTTTGCCTGATTTTTGCCAGAATTGCTCTGCTGCTGATGTATATGATTCTGACCTTTGGCTTAAAAAATTTATTGTAAATAATGCTTGATATAATTGTTCTCACACCTCACCATTTCTCCCTTTTTTGTTTTTGTAGCATTTATAAATAGAGGTTTAACTGTTAATTTTTTATGATAAGTATATATACATTCACAGGCTTATTAAATCAGGGGATATACTGATATACTTGGCTTATTTTTGGTTAGAGTCTTGAATAGATACAAGATAAATGTTAATATGTATGTTTAGTTTAATAAGCTTATACCGACAACTAGGGTGAGAAACATAAATAATTAAAAGGTTAAGTCAATATTGAACAAAGTTACAGAATGACAGATAAATAGAGCAGTTTTACATATAAATACTTACAATATTTAGCTTTTAGCTGGGAAGTGTTGAAGTAGCAACTGATACTAGAGTTTTGGTTGACTGTGTTTAGGATTAATGAATTTGATACTATAGATGCCAACTTGTGAGTATTTTGTTAGTTCCTGAGGAAGGGGCCAGCCTCCTCAGGAAGGAACACAACACTTACTGGGCAGTATATTTTAAGGTTTATGCATCAGTCCCTGGGAGAGTGGCCAGCTCCGCCAGGGAGGAATACAACACCTGTTGAAATGCACTTTATTTTTCTTTTTTTAATTTGTTACAAAACATCCTTGATGTGTTTATTAATTTCCCATATTTTTCCTGAAATGTGAAAGTGTTAACTAGCAAAGCATTGGTTTGTTGATCAACAAAGTTTTCTGCATGATGCTTTACTTTTAGATTTGAACAATACTTATTAAACTTTTTTTTAATACATTCAGTTTCAGGACTGTTTAAATTTAAAACAAGAGATTTATATATATACTTAATAAAATACCTCTATGTGTAATATATGTTATTAAATTATTTATATATGCAATGTATTGTACTGAAGTTTTGATTAGTATTTAAGTATATTATACATAATTCATAACTATAGCAAATGATACAACAGACATTTAATGAATAAACTTTTATTTCTTAAGCACATCTTAGTAGCATGATTAGAATGACCTCAATTTTTTATTTTGTATAGTTTGAGGCATAGGTAAAAACAAATTAGTATTTTCTATTTGGGCTGTGGGGCAATACATTAACTTATCATTTTAATACTTGTATTGGTTTTGTTGTTAACATTATAATTAGAATTGAGGCTGTTGCTTACAGTGTTGAATATAAACTTGATTTATTGTTGGCTATTTTACAGGAAGGGGAATGTGGGCTGGCTTGACTTGTTTGAGAAAATATTAAAGAAAGCTTTAGCAAGTTTTAAAACAAAGTGATAGTGACATAACTGGATATTAATTTTTTGTAACAAACTAGCAATATTTGGGAACATTGCATGTTGCAGTGGTGTTATTTTATTTTACTATATTTTACTGTTATGCATTACCCCGGCAGCCTTTAATGGCTGCTTTTTTTTTGTAGTTATAACTAAAAATTATGATTAATAACATTATATTTTATTTAACATTATATTGAAACATATTTTCAGGAATTTTATACACTTTTAAAGTATTCATATAAACTTTTTATTCATACAACTTTAATTGTTATAAAATTAGAAAATTTCTTTTAATTATACAACAATTTTAAATACTTCATTCAACTTATATCACATGAACTTAACTATTTTCAGTATTTTACCTTTTTTTTAGGTAAAGGACCAAGTTATTTGTAACAGTTTGAAATAAGGTCTACTCTTCAGAATTTGACTTTGAGAAAGCAGGTTCGAACACTGAGTTCTTTTTAAAAGTGGTAAGACCTGTTTTTTAATGGAAACGATAAGGTTAAAGTTGAAGAAGCTATTTTGATAAAACAGACTTTCTTTATTGCATACTGATTATTTAGGAGAAAAACTTTTACTAAAACAGACTACTGACCTGAGAAACTTTGAGAAAGAATAAAACTTCAACTTTATATTATTACATTGTTTGACATTAAAGCTTTTAAATTTTTATAGATAGCCTGCCTAAATTTTACTTAGCTATGGCCACAAAAATTCCTTTTTTACAAGTCTTTTGCACTTTTATATTTATTTAGGTTTTGTCCCACATTTTACTTTGTTTTAATAATTAGTTATTTTATCTTAGGATAAAATTACTTTCTTTTTTTTTTAACAATAAAAGCATATTCTATATACCTTCCATACTTAAGTCACCACAATGATTTTGGAAATTATTTCCAAATAAACTTCTGACAACATATAATTACCATCAATATTAAACAAACTTGTTAGAATAATGATTTAATTTGAGTAAAACTATTTTTATCATTTTAAACTAATATCCATATTTATTTATTAATATAAGCGCTTATATAGTTGTTGGCCATTTGAATAGAGCTCTTATAATAATCTTCATTTATCAATGTAATATTACCATCTGGAGGTATTAAAATATACATTGACACTGAACAAACAGACAAATATAAAAAGAATTATGACACACTAACAGAAACATAAAGCTTACTAATTTTATCCATAATTTTTACTCCTTTGGTATGGCTGTCTTCAAGCCCTCCATCATTTCACATATTTGATTTTACTGTTTTTAAGATTTTTTCTGGAATCTGTGTTACCTGTAATATATAAGCTT
>JAKSZT010024198.1:1124714-1156145 GCA_026826555.1 Tolypeutes matacus | reverse complement strand
CAGGGCAGGCAATTGCATGTTTATCTGGTAAAGCCTCAGCAGAATTTAGGGTTCCAATGTCCCCACCAATATTATCAGCATCCCATTTGTCTCCATCCCAATCCTCAGGGTTCCACTCCTTTCCATTCAATGCCTTCACTTTAATTGCAGAAACCCTGTGGGGTTGAGATTTTAGTTTCCTCTGTAATTCTGCTACTCATACAATGAGAGTCTGTGTTTGATTCTCAGATATCTCAAATCTGTGGCTACAGGAAACAAAATTTTCTTGCAGTGCACACAAACCAACTTTCACATCATTCATGTGGCATTTAAGTTCCAAATTTGAAGACTTTAGCTCATCTCTTTCTTTTATAACTGTATCCATAGTATCTAGGAGGAGCCAGGCAACATCATTATACCATTTGACTCCTCAAAATTCTGTTAAGGTGTTGAAAACACTCTTGCTCAGATCCTTGCTTCTTATAAGCATGGAAGTAGGGGGATCTAGTGATGCTATTTTGCATATCTCTATTGCCAGCTCACACCACAGTCTGTTAGCAACCTCTTCATTATTGGAAAGAGAGTTAGTATCCTTGATTCCAATTAGAATAAAGAGCCAATTACAAAACTCTCAGAACCACCTCAGACATCCCATGTTTAAGACTCTGTTCCTCAAGAACCACTCCTGGTACCAAGCTGTATTAGTTAGGGTTCTCTAGAGAAACAGAATCAACAGGAGATATCTGTCCATAATATGAGATCTTATAAGGGTCTCTCACATGACCATGGGGATGCACAAGTCCAGGTTCCACAGGCAGGCTGCAAACCAGGGGCTCCTATGAAAATCCAGTGAAGGTCCTTGATGAGTTTCTGGGAGAAGGTGGCTGTCCAAAGATGAGCTGAGAAATTCTCTCTGAATGACAAAATCACTTCACCTTCTAAGGTGTTCAACTGATTGGAAAAAAGCCTCACCCATTGCTGATGGCAATCTCCCTGAGTGATGCAGATGTAATCAGCCATCCACACAGAAAACTCACTGATGACCAAAGTCCATAAATATTCTTGTATTACAATTAGCCTAGTGCTTCCTGGACCAAACACCGGGACACAATTACCTGGCCAAGTTGACACATTAGCATAACCATCCCATCTACCCATACACTAATGCATACACATTAACACATGCAATTTAACATACAATAACTTGCTTGATGTACCCATTAACACAAACTGTCACAAAAACTATCAAATATAGATTAGGATCTTCAAACATATTTGTATATATTAGAAAAAGACAGTCTGTTGGAAAGATGGTTTCCAATGCTGGGACCATTCGACCTGGGAGGTTTTGTACTACCAGCCCTTCATAACTACAGACCTCTTAAACTGGAAGCACCACACCCTCTCCTACTCAGAAAAGCCCCAAGCCCTTATTGACCTCATGGAATCCATTTTCCAAACCCATCATCCCACTTGGGATGATTGCCGCCAATTCCTCCTGACTTTGTTTAATATGGAGGAGAGACAACAGATTCTGACAAAAGCTTGAAAGTGGCTACAGGATCAGCTCCCTACTGGTGTCTTAAACTCGGGAGATTGGGCATGAGAGGTGGTGCCAGAGGACCAACCAAATTGGAGCTTCAACACTAATCAGGGATGGGCTGCACTCCAGCAATATCAGGAAGCACTCCTTTGAGGGGTCCAAGAAGGGTCAAAACGACCCATAAACATGACAAAGATGACTTTAGTCACTCAAAAGCCTGAAGAATCTCTGGGAGATTTCTATGAATGACTTTGTGAGACCTTCAGAATCTACATCCCTTTTGACCCCAAGGCTCCAGAAAACCAGAGAATGTTGAATGTTGCCTTTGTAGTGCAGGAAGCATCAGACATTAAAAGAAAGCTCCAAAAATTAGAAGGGTTCATGGTAATGAACATCTCTCAACTCCTTGAGGTCGCCAATAAAGTGTTCACCAATCAAGATGAAGCCACCAAATGAGAGGTCAAGAAGTGAGTGAAACTTCAAGACTCCTGACTGGCAGCAGCCTTGGGAAATCCTGACACCACCAGATGAGGAGGACCACCTTGAAAAGGGGGGACAAGCACTAAAAGGGTGCCCCTGGCAAGAGACCAATGTGCCTACTGAAAAGAAAGTTGACACTGGAAAAATGAGTGCCCCCAAAAGAATCAGGCACATGGAGGGAACATCCCCAAAGGGAAATATAGACCTGAGTCCCAGGACCACCTGATCGGGCTGGCAGGACTTGACTCCAAATAGGGACAACTGGGCTCACTGGAACTTGGCCCCCACGAACCCATTGTCAAACTACAAGTCAGGGGCCAGTCAATAACTTTCATAGTAGACACTGGCACTGAATATTCTGTGGTCACAACCCTGTCACTCCCTTTAGCAGAAAAACCACAAACATCATAGGAGTGACTGGAGACCAGTCAAGCCAATGGCCTTTTTTTGCCAGTCAAGAAATTGTCAGCTTGGTGGCCACAGAGTGACTCATGAATTTCTGTACCTGCCTGAATGTCCAGTTCCCCTACTTGGTAGAGACCTCTTAATCAAACTGGGAGCCCAGATTACCTTCAAACCTGGGAGACCAGCAAGCTTAAGCCTCGGGACTGGTCTCACTCTCCTTGTCACCATACCCCAAAGTGAAGAATGGAGGCTTCATATGGAAGAAAATTCAAGTCAGAATCCAGAAAAACTGCTAGAACTTCCCCCCAGGTTTGGGAAGAAAAAAACCTGCCAGTAATGGCACGGAACCATGCACCCATCATCATCGACCTGAAGCCTGGAGTGGTCCCTGTCTGGCAGAGGCAGTATCCAATCCCCCGCAAAGCACAATTGCGCATGGTCCAACACATAGACCTCCTGAGAAAAGAAGGACCCTGACTGAGTGCCAGTCACCCAGGAACACCCCATTATTACCAGTAAAAGAGCCAGACAGGACAGGATATTGACCAGTCCAGGATCTATAAGCAATTAACAACACCACCCTCACCTTGCACCAGGTTGTTCCCAACCCGTACACATTGCTGGGACAGCTGCCACCCAGAGCCACCTGGTTCACTTGCTTGGACTTAAAAGATGCCTTCTTCTGCCTGTGGCTGGCCTCCCCAAGCCAGCCTCTGTTTGCCTTTGAGTGGGAAGATCGCAGAACTTGGCAGAAAACACAGCTAACTTGGACCCAGCTCCTGCAAGCCTTCAAAAACTCCCCTACCCTTTTCAGGGAAGCCTTGGCAGCAGATCTAGTCACCTACCCCCAGGAAAACTGCACTTTTACAACACATGACCTCCTACTTGCCAGTAAGATGGAAGAGGACTGCTGTAGAGGGACCCAGACTCTCCTGCAACTTTTAACACAGACTGGATACAAAGTTTCATGGATAAAAACCCAAATCTGTAAACAGCAGGTCAAGTACATGGGGTTTAGCATCACACAAGACCACCAGATGTTTTGAAAGTGATCTGCACCATCCGACCCCCACCACAAAAAGAAAACTTCATGAGTTCCTCTGGGCTGCAGGGTTCTGTCATCCTGGGTTTGCAGCCATGGCCAAACTTCTTTATGACTATCTGATGGGTCCAGAAAAGAATCCCTTGCCTGGGGAGAAGCTCAACAGGGGGCCTTTCAAAACATCAAAAGACAACTTGGCCAAGCCCCTGCCTTGGGGCTCCTGGATGTAACTCAAAACTTTAACCTGTTCCTGCATAAAAAGAACAAAGTAGCCCTGGGGGTCCTCACACAAACAGCCAGCCCCTGGCAAATGCCCATCACTTACTTCTCCAAGCAGCTGGACCTGTGGCTGCAGGGTGGCTGCCTTGCCTGAAAACCCTGGCAGTAACCATAACCCTGGTCAAAGAAGCTGACAAATTAACCCTCAGACAGGCTATTCATGTTATGGTGCCACATGCAGTCACTACCTTAATGAACTCACACGGGCATCAGTGGATATCTAATCCCTGGCTTGCACATTAACAAGGTTTGCTCTGTGAAAACCCCAGAGTGACATAGAAACAGTGCACAGTCTAAACCCTGCCACTCTTGCCAGATGAGGAACAGGCTCCTGAGCATGATTGTGTTGAAGTGACCAAGAAAGTTTATGCCAATCACCCCAACCTCTAAGACAAACCACTCCCTTCCCTGGATCAGACACTATTTACAGGTGGGAGCAGACTCATTAAAAATGGGGAAAAGCTTTGCTGGATATGCAGTCACCACTACTGAATGGGTGTTGGAAGCAGACTCTTTACCCCAAGGATGGTCTGTGCAATGAGCAGAACTCTGGGCACAGTCCGAGCCTTGCAGCTAGCCACTGGGCAAGCAGTGAACATTTACACTAACTCTAAATATGCATTTGTTACCTTTCATATCCACAGGGCAATTTACAAAGAAAGAGGCCTCTTAACTGCAAGAGGAAAAGAAATCAAATACAAAGAAGAAATCTTTCAACTATTAGAAACAATCTGGAAACCCAGACAGAGTCACCATCATCTACTGCCGGGGACATCAAAAAGGAATGGATATGGTCACTCAAAGAAACAGACTAGCTGACAAAGCAGCTTGGCAAGCAGCTGAAGGAACTCGTGGAATAAGAGTCCCAGAATCAACACTAAAGCTGTCCCTCTTAGGACAAAACCTAATCAACTAAGCTATACCTGGGAAGAACAAGAATGAGCCAAGAGAGAAGGGGGAAGCTGAACCCCCGAAGGAACTTTGCTGCTCCTGGATAACCAGATTTTCATCCAAAAAGGAGCCACACATGCCCTCGTCCAGCAGTACCATCAACTCACACACCTAGGGAAAACTGTGCTGGAAGCCTTACTCAGGAGATACTACTACATAGCCTGACTAGCTTCCCTCTGTGACACCATCAGCAGCCAGTGCCAAAAACAACCCTCTGTGGGGCCCCCAAGGTCTGGCTGGTATCCAACACACAGGGACATCCCCTTTTGAAGATCTCACAGTAGACTTCACAGAAGTGAAACCAAGTCAGGGGTGCAAATACCTGTTAGTGATGATATGTACCTTTTCAGGCTGGGTCCAAGTTTTCCCCACTCACCAAAAAGTCAAGAGAAGTGACTAGGGCTTTACTTAGAGAAGTCATTCCCTGACACAGGCTGCCACTGTCTATTGGAAGCGACAATGACCCGGCCTTCATGGCTGCCATAGTCCAAGAGCTGGTGAAAATGTTAGGGATCAAGTGGAAACTCCATTATTGCTTTCCAGAGTTCAGGGAAAGTTGAACGCATGAATCAAACCCTCAAAGCCACCCTAGCCAAATTCTGCCAAGAAACTGGTCTCCCCTGGGTAGACTTACTTTCCTTAACCATCCTCTGAGTTAGGTGTACCCCAGGACCCACAGGCTATTCACTCTTTGAAATTCTATTTGGACGGCCACCCCCAATTATCTGGGCCTTCAAAGGAAATCTCAAGCTCCTGGGGGAGGCTAGCCAAGCTTCCATCCTCCAGCAACTGGGGAAAACTCTAGCCCAAATACATAAAACTGTCTTGTTCCAAAACCTCATACCACTTGGAGACCCGGTGCACCCCCACCAGCCAGGGGACCTAGTCTGGGTCAAAACTGGAAAAAAAAAAACCCTTCAGCCTTCCTGGACAGGTCCACATACTGTGATCCTTGTAAATCCTACTGCTGTTAAAGTCGCAGGCATCATCCCTTGGGTCCATCATTCCAGGGTCAAGAAAGCACACCCCAATAAAGAGCAAGACAGCTGGTCAGCCCAACCCATACCCGGCCAACCCTTGAGAGTGAGAGTCACCCAGGATCCCCGAGCACCGACTTCATCAAACGCCTGCTGAATGGACCCCTGCTCCTGGCAGATCCTGTGCTTATATGGCCTGCTCACCTTGGTATTTGGAGTTAGACTCCTTGCTGTGGCCCTTGCAGACTGGACAATAGTAAATAGAGCCTTAATCGCAATGACATACCTGTGCCTTGTAGGATGTTTTTGTGCCTTAGGTTGCTTTTCCTATTCAGCCTCAGGGCTGGTGCCAGTTCTCAGCTCTGCTCCATCTGTTACAAATTCATCCCCCTCTCTGTAGCAAATAGGTTAAAACAGCTTGCAGGAAAGTACCAACCCTTTTTTTCCTTTATCTACTAGACCCATATGCCGGCAGAATGTTACAGGTTATCTGAAGCCTCAGTTTGTGAGGAAAGGGGACAAAATTTCTGGATGGCCAGACTGAAATTTGGGGTAGTTGCAGAACTTACAGCACACCAGGGGAGGTCAATTGTTGGACTTATTAATCGCATGCAGGCATGTCGGATGGGGGTGGGCTACTAGATATAGTCCAGAAAGAAAGCTTAAAATAAGTCTGAACCAGCCTCATCCAGCTAGCTGAGGACCCCAAGTATAAGTGACCAAATCTGACAGGACTTTATCAGCTCACTCAATTCACAGCCCCTGTTCTACAACAGGTTAGGCAGTTGATTAACACCACCTACACTCTCCTCCACAATATCAGCCCCAGGATCAACTACTGTTGGTTGTGTCTGTCCCTTGGATAAAAAAACGTACTTGAAAACCCAGCCCCTCCTGATTGGAACTTAAATCAAACCCTGACTGAAATGGGTAATTGGCCTGCCCCTATTGGCCCTATAGTCCTCGATGTCCGCCTAAATGTCACAGAGAGTAATATAATCTGCCTTACAGGCAGCCCTGCACCAGGGTCAAAGTCTAGTGGTGACATCCCTGAAACTTTGTGTACTTCCTACCTGAACTTGCTAACCAATCAGACTCAATGCACCCTCCATGGACTGTTTTTCCTATATGGAAGTACTGCATATAGGTATTTAGAGGCCACCTGGACAGGAAGTTGCATTCTAGTGTTTTTAACACCTGAAATATCAATCTACAATGAAACAGAACTGGACTTGGTGCTAAGACCCCAAGAAAAGAGAGCCAAAAGGGCCTTAGGTAACCTCCATCCTCATAGGGAAGGAGTGGCCGTGGGGATACTAACAGGGCTAGGAGGACTGGGCTCCTCTATTGGATTCTATTATAAGCTTTCCCAAGAACTAAATGAAGACATAGAGCAAGTGGCAGGTTCTTTGGTTTCTCTCCAAAACCAGATCAACTCACTAGCCAGAGTAGCCCTACAAAATAGGAGAGTCCTTGACTTGCTAACTTCTGAAAAAGAGGGAGCAGGGATAGTCACCACTAAAGTGAAAGAACTTAGGGATTGAATCCAAAGGAGGAAGGAACACCTAAACAAATCCTGGGGTTAGAACATCAGACAGTGAACTTCTTGGCTCCTGCCTCTGGCTGAACCCTTGATTATCTTATTCATGGTAGTCACCCTCAACCCATGTATAATAAATGCACTCATCAGGTTCATCTAAAAGACTGTAATTCTCATAGCTACTACCAAAATCCTAGCCTGGAGAAAGTATAAGCCACTGGGTACAGATGATACCCTATGGGAATTATAAGGGTATCAAAGGGTGGGAATGATGAGGAAAGTGCTGCAGCCCTAACTCCCCTCAGCAGAAACCCACAGCTTTAGGAAGATAAGCACCCCTCATCCCTTTCCCCTTTCCTCCCTTTCTCCCTGGAATCCACATCTTTAGGAAGATAATCACTTCCCGCGGACCCATTTCACCTGGAATTTACAACTTTAAAATCAATAATGACCCTTTTCCTCCCTAAAAGCCATCTGCTTTAGAAAGATAAGCTAAACTTGCACCTTTTGCTTTTGTAAACCCCACCTGCCCACTTGCTTAGGAATTTGCCCACTTGCTTAGGAATTCTCCTGCATAAAATCCCTATATAAACTTATGAAAGCCCAGACTCAGTGTTCAGATTTTGGGATACTGGATTCTCCTCTGGACCCATGCATAATAAAAACTGTTCTTCCATCTCTCTGAGTGCACATTTAGGTTTCTCACAGTACAAGGTTTCTCTGCAGTAACAGAAGTAGGGGAATCCAGTGATGCTATCCTTGTGTATCTCTATTGCCAGATTATACCATGGACTGTTAGTGACCTCTTCACTATTGGAAAGGTAGTCATTAGTACCCTTGGGTACAATTAAAGTAGAGAGCCAATTACAAAACTCCCAGAACCACCTCAAACATCCCATGTTTAAGACTCTGTTCCTCAAGAACCACTCCCGGTACCAACCCGAATTAGTCAGGGTTCTCTAGGGAAACAGAATCAACAGAAGATATCTGTGATAATATATTTTATAAGAGTCTGTCATGTGACCATGGAGATACACAAATCCAGGTTCCACAGGCAAGCTGCAAGCCAGGGACTCCAATGAAAGTCCAATGAAGGTCCTTGAAGAGTTTGTGGGAGAAGTTGGCTGTCCAAAGTTGAGCAGGGAAATTCTCTCTGAATGTTGAAATCACTTACCCTTTTAAGAGATTCAAATGATTGGATAAAAGTATCACCCGTTGCTGATGCAATATCCCTGATTGATGCAGATGTAATCAGCCATCCACGCAGTAAACTTACTAGTGACTGAAGTCCATAAATGCTCTTTTTTTTTTTTATTATGGGTAAAAATCAAAATTCTCACAATACATACAAACATTTGTAAAATGATATAAAAATATATATGCATATATGTGTATTTGCTTACAAAAATGTTATTTATATATATATATATATACATATATTTTAAGAGGTGCTTAGATTACCTAAAATATTATACGGAACCCACTGGGATTCCCATGTTGCCCACCTCCCACACCTCCCACCACATCCAACACAAACATCTCCCATAGTGTGGCCCACCAACCTCAATGAACTTACACCTCCTGGAGCCTTGCCACCAACCATAGACCACTGTTCACACTGTAGAACACACTCTCTCCCACTCAGTTCTGAGTGGTGTGTGCTGATTTAAAATGGCCTACATCCATTGCCACAACAGTACTCAGGACAACCTCCAACTCCCAAAGAAGCCCCTGTATTTCAACTGCTCATCCCCTCCCTACCCAAAAAACTGTCAAGTGGCCACTGGCTCCACCTCATTGTTATAATTTCTTGCATTGCAAGAATCACCATATGTGAGCAAGAGAATACCATCAAGTCCACTCTAGTCCATAGTTCTTCCCCCAATCCAGAGGCGACTGGGATGGTGATGTCCACTCCAACTCCAAGTGAGAGAGGGCTTATATCCCATGGATATGGTGGGTGGGATGATCCTGCCTGCAGATGCAGGCCCTCTCCATTCCCTGGGATGGCCATTTCCCATCGTTGTCTCCTCACCAGGTGACTTGGATGAGTCCATTGAGCTGTAGGGTAGGAGTTGCAGCTCCACTTAGATTTCATGTACACCTGGCACATAGGTAGGTGGGAGGCTCCAGTCGCTGGAAGTATACCTAAGAAACTCCAGCATCACATGTAGGTTTCAATAGAAGCATGCCCCATCTTTTGATCTTTTGAACGATTTTGTATATCTTTCATGTATATTCGGATGAGCTAATTCCCATGAAACCCCCCTCCCAGACACCCCCTCCAATAATCCCCTGCAGTACCCATTGTAAAACTTCTGTGATCCAAATCCTCCATGAACATGTAGTCCATAAAATAATCAAATACACTTACTAGGAAAAAGAAACAAGTATGATAAGCTTACATGCAAGAGACAAACATAAGGAAACTCAGGGGAAAAAAATGAAGGGAAAAAAACAAAAACGAGAAACAAAAACAAAAACAAATAATCAAACAAAAAAAAAAACCCAAAACAAAACAAAATATAATTAGCGGATTGGGACATTCAAAAAAATGGGCAAAATAGCAAAGGAAATGCCTTTAATATATATATATATACATATATATATATATATATATATATATATATGTATATATCCTTTTTTTTCCCCTTTCTCTTTTCATTTTTTCCTTCCTTTTATCACTGTGTTATTCGATGTTGAGTGTGCCATGACATCTTCCCCCTCTCAATCCCCATTGTCTCCCAATTTTTCATTTAATTATCAAAGAAGTTTTAGGTCACAGCAAAGTCACACATGGAGTGCCGGAGACTTCCAGATACCAACCCCCACCCCTTCCCCACCCCATATTAACTCACCCCCCTTTTTTTGGATGTTAGCATTGTTATAACTGTTATACAGAAAGCAAAATATAGAAATTAAACATTGTCAATGATTTACAGTATAGTTCACAATTTAGATGATAGTTTAATAATTTTGATGATATTTACCATATCCTGTGTCTATTACTGTAAAGTAATGAAAAACCTTCCCCATGACCACCAAACACGCCATTAGATCTTGACTGTTCCCTTCCCCCCAACCCCCCAGGGCCCATGATACCTCCCTATCCCAACCCATGGAATGTCAAGATTCACAGTTACATGCCCTGGGAATTTGAACCTGCCCTTCCTAATCCACCCACCCGCCAGTGCTGCACCACTAAACCCATGAACACCACCACGCATCTGCCCCATCCCTCAACATGCAACCACACTCTATCCATTTATCATAGATTATGTACATATGGGTGATGGCTCAAAGCCTGCTCTTCTCTTACTCTCTTTGTTAACCTATCTTTCAGACAATGGTTATCAGAGACTGCTCACTTTCCTCAGTTCAGATCAGTGAGGTCATATACTGTTCATCCTTCAGTGCCTGGCTTGCTTCACTCAACATAAGGTCTTCAAGATTCATCCACGTTATTCCATGTGTTAGCACTTTGTTCCTTCTTACCGCTGAGTAATATTCCATTGTATGTATGTGCCACATTTTGCTTATCCATTCGTCTGTTGATGGGCACCGGGGCTGATTCCAACTTTTGGCAATGGTGAACAATGTCGCTATGAACATTGGTGTGCATATATCTGTTTGTGTCTTTGCTTTCAGTTCCTCTGGGTATATACCCAGCAGTGGAATTGCTGGATCATACGGAAGATCTATTGTTAGTTTTCTGAGGAACTGCCAAACTGTCCTCCACAGTGGCTGTACCATACTGCAGTCCCACCAGCAGTGGATGAGGGTTCCTATTTCTCCACATGCTCTACAACATTTACTGTCTCCTGTTTTTTTAATGGTGCCATTCTGATGGGTATAAGATGGTATCTCATTGTAGTTTTGATTTGCATTTCCCTGATAGCAAGCAATGTTGAGCATTTTTTCATGTGCTTTTTAGCCATTTGTATTTCTTCCTTGGAGAAGTGTCTTTTCAGGTCTCTTGCCCATTTTTTAAATGGGTTGTTTGTCCTTTTATTTTCAAGGTGTAGGATTTCTTTATATATGCAGGATATTAGGCTCCTATCAGATATACGGTTGCCAAATATTTTCTCCCATTGGGTAGGGTGACTTTTTATTTTCTAAATAACATCCTTTGAGGTGCAGAATTTTTTTATTTTGATGAGGTCCCACTTATCTACTTTTTCTCTTGCTGCTCGTGCTTTGGCTGTGAAGTTGATGAAATCATTTCCTATTACAAGGTCCTGTAGATGCCTCCTTACATTATCTTCCAAGGTCTTTATGGTTTTGGCTCTTATATTTAGATCTTTGATCCATCTTGAGTTGATTTTTGTATAAGGTGTGAGATGGTATTCTTCTCTCATTCTTTTGGATATGGATATCAAGTTCTCCAAGCACCACTTGTTAAAGAGGTCATTCTCTCCCAACTGAGTGGGCTTCATGGCCTTGTCAAATATCAGATGACTGTATATGTGAGGATCTATATCAGAACTCTCAATTCAGTTCCATTGGTAATTAGGTCTATTCTTGTGCCAATACCTTGCAGTTTTGAGCACTGTAACTTTGTAGTATATTTTAAAGTCAGGTAGTGTGGTACCTACAACTTCATTTTTCTTTTTCAAAATGTCTTTGGCAATTCGGGGCCTCTTGCCTCTCCAAATATATTTTGTGGTTAGTTTTTCCAGTTCCTTAAAAAATACAGTGTTGCCTTTTATTGGGATTGCATTAAATCTGTAGATTAGTTTGGGTAGGATAGACATCTTGATGATGTTTAGCCTTCCTATCCATAAACAGGGAATATTTTTCCATTTATTTAAGTCTTCTTTGATTTCCTTTATCAGTGTTGTGTAGTTTTCTGTATAAAAGTCCTTTACATCTTTAGTTAAATTTATTCCTGGGTGTTTGATTCTTTTAGTTACTATTGTAAATGGTATTTTTTTCCTGATTTCCTCCTCAGTTTGCTCGTTATTGGTGTACAGAAATGCTACTGATTTTTGAGCATTGATCTTATAGCCTGCAACATTACTGAACTCCTTTATAAGTTCTAGAATCCTTGTTGTAGATTTCTCAGGGCTTTCTATGTATAGGATCATGTCATCTGCAAATAATGAAATTTTTATTTCTTCTTTTCCAATCTGGATGCCTTTTATGTCCTTTCCTTGTCTCAGAGCTCGTGCAAGTACTTCTAAGACAATATTAAATAGGAGTGGTGATAGTGGGCATCCTTGTCTTGTTCCCGATCTCAGAGGGAAGGCTTTTAGGATTTCACCGTTGAAAATGATGTTAGCTTTGGGTTTTTCATATATACCCTTTATCATTTTCAGAAAGTTTCCATATATTCCTAGCTTTTGTAGTGCTTTTATGAGGAAAGAGTGCTGTATTTTGTCGAATGCTTTTTCTGCATCTATAGAGATGATCATGTGATTTTTTTCTTTCAGTTTGTTTATGTGGTGTATTACATTGATTGATTTTCTTATATTGAACCATCCTTGCATACCTGGGATGAAACCCACTTGGTCATGGTGTATAATCGTTTTGATATGTTGCTGAATGCAATTAGGAATTATTTTGCTGAGGATTTTAGCATCTAGATTCATTAGAGAAATTGACTGTAATTTTCCTTTCTTGTGGTATCTTTATTTGGTTTTGGTATTAAGTTAATGTTGGCATCATAGAATGAGTTAGGAAATATTCCTTCTACTTCTATTTTTTGGAAGAGCTTAAGTAAAATTGGTGTTAGCTCTTTCCGGAATGTTTGGTAGAATTCAGCTGTGAAGCCATCTGGTCCTGGACTCTTCTTAGCTGGGAGGTTTTTGATGACTGTGTCTATCTCTTTACTTGTAATTGGACTGTTGAGTTCATCTATTTCTTCTTTCATCAATGTCGGCTGTTTGTGGGTTTCTAGAAACTTGTTCATTTCCTCTAAACTATCATTTTTGTTGGCATATAATTTTTCAAAGTATCCTCTTATGATACTCTTTATTTCTGTGGGGTCAGTAGTGATATCCCCTTGTTCATTCCTTATTTTATGTATTTGCATCTGTTCTCTCTTTTTCTTTGTTAGTCTGGCTAAGGGTTTGTCAATTTTATTGATATTCTCGAAGAACCAACTTTTGGTTTAGTTTGTTTTTTCCAGTGCTTTCTTATTCTCTATTTCATTTAGTTCTGCTCTAATCTTTGTTATTTCCTTCTTTCTACTTCCTTTAGGTTTAGTTTTTTGTTGTTTTTCCAATTCCTCCAAGTGTGCAGTTGGGTTTTCAATTTTAGCTTTTTCTTCTTTTTTAATATATGAATTTATGGCTATGAACTTCCCTCTCAGGACTGCTTTCCCTGCTTCCCATAGGTTTTGATATGTTGTGTTGTCGTTTTCATTAGTTTCAAGGTAGTTATTGATTTCTTTTGACATTTCCTCTTTGACCCACTGTTTGTCTAAGAGTGTGTTGTTTAACTTCCATATCCTTGTGCCTAACCTGTTTCTCTGGCCCTTAGTGATTTCCAACTTCATTCCATTGTTGTCAGAGAACTTACTTTGTATAATCTCAATATTTCTGAATTCATTGAGTGTTGTTCTGTGGCCTAGCATGTGGTCTATTTTGGAGTATGTTCCATGTGCACTTGAGAAGAATGTAAATCCCGCTGTATTTGGGTGTAGTGTTCTGTATATGTCTATTAAGTCCAGTTCTTCTAATGTATTGCTGGGTGTTTTAGTTTCTTTATTGATTCTCTGTCCAGATGTTCTGTCTAATGATGATAGTGGTGTATTGAAGTCCCCTGCTATGATTGTAGAGGCATGTATTTCTCCTCTTAGTTTTTCCAGAGTTTGCCGCACTTATTTTGAGGCACCCCGGTTAGATGTGTAAATGTTGATGATTGTTCTCTCTTCTTGAGAGATTACTCCTTTTACTAATATGTAGTGTCCATCGTTGTCTCTTACAATAGTTTTGTATTTAAAGTTTATTTTATCTGATATTAGATTAGCTACTCCTGCCCTTTTTTGGCTATTGTTAGCTTGTAAAATATTTTTCCAGCCATTCACTTTCAGCCTCCTTGAATCCCTAGGTCGAAGGTTGGTTTCTTGTAGACAGCATATAGATGGATCATATTTTCTTATCCATTCTGCCAATCTGTGTCTTTTTATTGGTGAATTTAATCCATTAACATTTAGTGTTATTACTCGTAACGAATTTCTTACTTCAGCCATTTTTTCTTTGGGTTAATATATGTCATATGTTGTTTTGTTTCTCTTTTTGTCTTTTCAGTTGTTTTTAAACTCTCCTCCAACTCTCTCTCCTTTGTTTTTTCCTTTCAACTTGTAGAGAGTCCTTTAGTATTTCTTGAAGTGCTGGTTTCTTCTTGACATACTCTCTTAATTGCTGTTTATCTGTGAATATTTTGAACTCTCCATCATTTTTGAATGCCAATTTTGCTGGATAGAGAATTCGTGGCTGGAAGTTTTCTTCTTTTAGTGTTTTGACTATGTCATACCACTGTCTTCTTGCCTCCATGTTTTCAGCTAAGAAATCAGTACTTAATCTTATTGTGCTTCCCTTGTATGTGATGGTTTTCTTTTCCCTTGCTGCCTTGAGTATTTTCTCTTTGTCTTGAGCATTGGACATTTTGACAAGTATATGTTTTGGAGTTCGCCTGTTGGGATTTATACTATTTGAGGTGCGCTGTGCTTCCTGGATCTGCACATCCATCTCTCTCAATAGCATTGGGAAGTTTTCAGCCATTATTTCCTTTAACACTCCTTATGTTCCCTTTCCTTTCACTTCTCCTTCTGGGATGCCCATAATGCGTATGTTTGTGCGTTTTGTATTATCGGTTAATTCCCTGAGTCCATGCTGGATTTTTTCTATCTTTTTTTCAATTTGTTCTACAATCTCATTAATTTCAACTGTATTGTCTTCCATATCACTAATTCTTTCCTCTGCCTGTTCAAATCTGCTGCCATGTGAGTCCAGCATCTTTTTCATTTCTTGGCTTCTGCCATTGTTCACCATCATATCCATTACCTTTTTAGGCATGTTTGGTATTTCTTCAGTATGTTCTCCCAGTGTCTTCTTTATATCCTTAATCTCTTCCTTCAGTTAAGTTGGTCCATGATATTTGTTTGGATAGCTTTCATTAGTTTTTCAATGTTCTGCATTGCTTCCTGGTTTTTATTTTGTGCATTGGACTACTCCATGTTTTCCAGTTTCTCAGAGTCATTTGTATATTTCTGTTGCCTTCTGGTCATCATATTATCTTGATGGGTTTGTTCAGTTGATTAGCTTTTCTCTATGCTCTAGAGTTTTATTTAGCTCTTGGTTCTGCGTGTGAGTTAAGTTTTCTCTTTGGCAGTTTTTCTTCTTGTTTTATTTCCTTGCTTCTTTCTATGTTCCCTTGAAGGAAAAAGGTTAGGGCCAGAGGAATCAAAAGATGTAAGGAAGGCAGAAGGATAATAGTAATATTGATAAAATTCAGAAGAGGGGCAAAATGAGACTTAATGAGATGAATATTCAACTTGTGTAAGCAGTGTAGAGTACCAGGAAAAAAAATGGAGTTCCTACAATGGACTGGGAAAACAAATAGAGGTATATATATATAGTGATATAGAAGGCTAGAATTATGAGGAGGGAGAGAAATAGCAAAGAAAGGTCTGAGAGGAAAAAGTTAATACTAATAAAAAAAAAAAGAAGAAAACAAAATAGATGGAATAGAAATTGACACCTTTTAGTTGTGGGCCTATGAAAAAATGTTGTATCTAAGAGCCACAACAGAAAACAGAAGGCAGAAATATGCAAGAAGGATAAGCGATAGTTTGTAATACAGAATCAATATATACAACAAGGGGGAAATTACTGAAAAAGAAGCACAGCAAAGAAGCGACAAGCTAGCAGCACCTAATTTTAAAAAAAAAATGGAACAAAAAAGAAAGGGGTTAGGAAAGAGGAAAGAAAAGCAAGGGACCAGAAAGAAACAGAGAAACCAAAGATCCACACAGGCAAGCAGTCAAACAGAGCTAATGGGGGTCAATGATTTCCCTAGGGTCCACGTGGATCCTTCCTGCCTACTTGTGTTTATCAATCAATTTCCCCGCAGGGTTCTATATGCAGGTCCTGAAGCAGCTTTTAGTTATTAAACTAAATTAAAAAGAATTTATTATTCATTTATTGAAGTTACCTTCTCACTTTTTTTTTTTAATTTTAATTTTTATTTTTTTAGCGAAATACAGGACCCAAAGTAATTCCTCCTCTAGACCAACCCCCTTATGGAAGGACCCTACCTGGGCCCGTGGAAATTAATCCAGCACGTCCCACTTCCTGGACTCCCCAGATTAACTGTAGCTCTGATGTTAGTCAGTGCGGAGTGCTAAAGATGGTCGATTCTGACCCTTCTGGAGCCAAGCTCGAGCATCACCGGGCTGCTAAGTAAATCAGTTTGAGTGCATATTTGCATCTGCTCTCAGCCTGATGCTGCTTCAGGTCGGCTTATCTGCTCCCCAAAGCTATGGGGCGGTGCAGGCAGCCAGATCGATGTCTAAAAATAAAAAATACCCTTCCCTGTCCTCCAACAGAACCCTCCCTCTTTTGGGAAGTGTCCCTTCTTCCTGGCTCCGCAGTGGCCTGGGTCTTATCCCTGGGTCGCTACTGAAATCAGCTAAGTCCCCCGGCCAGAATCCCAGCTCAGGTTCACCGGGTGCCAATTAACTTGTTTGTTCTGTTCACGCAAGATCCAAGGGGCACCAGGCAGCCAGATCCCCAGAAAATAAAACTTTCTCGCCTGCTCGCGGCTCCAAGTGGCCGTTTTATTTTATTTTATATTTTCTCCCTAACCGCGGGGCTCAGCCGTCTGTAGCAACCCCCACCAGCAGCCTTAAAAGTCACGAATCTCCACCGTTCTGTCCACGCCGTTGATCCATGCAGATAGATGTCCCAAGCTTCTCACTCCACGCGTGCCCAGCACAGAACCCCGGGCAGGACCCCGTCCACATTCCGCCTTGCTTTGGGAGCTTGCAGTGTGTGCCCTCCTACACTAACATCATCTTGAGTTCCATTCTGGGGTCATTTGTAAAGAAGCATCCCAGAGCTAAAGTCCCTGTGGAAAAGGCTGAAGCGTCTGTTGCAACTTCATCACAGTTCCACTTCTCCCTTTGTATACCTTCACTCTCTCACCTCTTTATATCCTTTTTTAAAAAAGATACTCAGATTACATAAATGTTACATAAAAATATAGGGGATTCCCATATGCCCTACTCCCTACTCCTCCCAGATTTTCCCACATTAACAACATCCTTCATCAGTGTGGTACATTTGTTACAATTGGTGAACACATTTTGAAGCATTGCCACTAAGCATGGATTATAGTTTACATTGTAGTTTATATTCTCTCCCACACAATTTTATAAGTTGTCACAAGATATATAATGGTCTGTATCTGTCATTGCAATGTGATTCAGGACAATTACCAAGTCCCAAAAATGCCCCCATATTATACTTGATTTTCCCTCTCCCTCCCCTCAGAAACTTCAGTGGCCACTGCCTCCACATCAATAATAAAAGTTCTTTCATTGCTAGAATCACAATAAGTCTATAGGAGAATAACAGTAAGCCTACTCTAGTCCATTTTTCATTCTCCAATGCTGGGGATTCTGGCATGGTAAGGAGTGTAGTTTGGGGGTTGCCATGGGTCCTGAGGAGAGGGGGAGGGAGGAATAGAATAGATGGAACATGGGACATTTTGGGGGTGATGTAAGTGTTCTACATGATTTTGCAATGATGGATACAGGCCATATTAAATTTCATCAAAATTTGTAAAAGCGTATGATTCAAAATATAAACCATAAAGTAAATCATTGACCATGGTTAATAACAATGTTTCAATATTTGTACATCAATTGTAAAAAATGTACCATCTACATGTAAAATGTTATCATAGGGGAAAGGGGGAAAAGGGAAGAATGTTGGGTATATAAGAATCCCTTATATTCTGTACATGATTTATTTGTAACTAATTGATTTTTTTTAAAGATTTTATTTATTTATTCATTTATCCCCCCCTTGATGCTTGTGCTCGCTGGGTCAGCTAACCATGCCGTGCGGGCAGGCTTGCCTTCAACAGGAGGCCCCGGGAACAGAACCCGGGGCCTCCCATATGGTAAACAGGAGCCCCACTGATTGAGCCACAGCCGCTTCCCACTAATTGATTTTTGAAATGGCTTCCAAGTCTATTCATTGGGAAAGAATAGTCTCTTCAGTGAATGGTGCGGGGAGAACTGGATATTCATATGCAAAAGAATGAAATAGTACTCCTATCTCACACTATGACTTAAAATGGATCAAATATCTAAATACAAGAACCATGTCTATAAAACTCCTAGGATAAAATATAGGGAAGCATATTCAATAGCTTGTGTTTAGCAATGCTTTCTTAGACTTTACACCCAAAGCAAAAACAATGAAAGAAAAAAAGATAAAATAGGACCTCCTAAAAAACAACCACATACCTGAAAAGGGTTTAATATCCAGAATGTATAAATTAATCCTACAACACAACAATAAAAAGACAACAACCCAATTTAAAAATGGATAAAATATTTGAATAGACATTTTTCTTATGGGGATATAAAAATGGTTAAAAAGTACCTAAAAAGTTTCTCAACATCACTAGCTACAAGGGAAGCGTGAGCCAAGCCACAACAAGATATCATTTCACACCTGCTAGAAAGTCTACTATTAAAAAAAAAAAAGCCAACAGAAAACTAGAACTCTTGGAGACAATGTGGAGAAACAGGAACACTCATTCAAGTCGATGGCAATGTAAAATGGTGGAACTGCTGTGGAAGATAGAGTGCCCATTCCTCAGGACACTAAGTATAGAAGTACCACATGACATGACTGGCAATCCCTCTACTATATCCAGGAAGAATTTAAAGCAGGAACTTGAACAGATATTTACACACTGATGTTCATGGTGGCATTAATTACAATTCCCAAAAGATAAAAGAAACCCAAGTGTCCATCAAACCAAAAAATACATCAATGTATGTTGTATACAAAATCCAATATACACCATACAATTGGTGTATACCAATTGTATGTAGTATACACTTACAATTGAATATTATTCAGTCATAAAAAGAATGAAATATTGATGGTATTGATTCATGTGACAACATAGATGAAGCTTTAGGACATTTTGCTGATATAAGCTAATACGCCAAACACAAAGGACAAATATTGTATGGTCTCACTGATATGATCTAATTATAATAAGAAAACTCATAGCGTTAGACTCTAGAATAAAGGTTACTAAGGGAATATATTGGGAATAGAAAAGGGGGAAATGATGCTTAATTTGTACAGAATTTACATTTAGGTTTAATGTAAAAGTTTAGAAATGGATGGTGGTGACGGCAGCATATTGCTGTAATTGTTAATAACATCATGGTAATATATAGGTTAATGTGGTGGAAAGGGTATTTGTCACTAGAATAAAAATTAAAAGATAAAACATGGGACTGTATGACATACTCTATAACATAGTGAACTCTATTGTAGGTGGTGGATTATAGATAATAGTACAAGTATAAAAATGTTCTTTCACAAATGTATGACACTAATACAAGATGTGAATACTAAGGAGGTATATGGGGAAAATAGACCTAATGTAAATTACAGATGATATATAATAATACTATTTTTTTCTTTTTAAAATTAATTTTTATTACTAAAGAAGCTTTAGATTACATGAATGTTACATAAAAGTATAAGGGATTCCCATATGCCTCACTCCCTCCACTCCCACACATTCCCCCATTAACAAACAACCTTCATTAGTGTGGTGCGTTTTTACAATTGATGAACACATTATGAAGTATTGCTACTAATCAAGGGCTATAGTTTGCATTATAGTTTATACTCTGTCCAATACAATTTTGTAGGTTATGACAAAATATATAATGGCCTGTATCTGTCATTGCAATGTCTTGCAGGATAATTCCAATGTCCTGAAAATGCCCCCATATTACACCTATTCTTCCCTCTCCCATCCTTCAGAACCTCTGGTGGTCACTGCCTTTATATCAATGATAAGAGTGCTTCCATTGCTAGAACAACAAGTCTATAATAGAATAATAATAAGTCTAATTTAGTCCATTGTTCATTCCCCAAACTTGAGTATTTGGGGATGGTGATGTCCACTTTGCTTATAACTGAGAAGGAACTTAGATACCATGGGGTAGATGGATGGAACTATCTTGCTTGCAGTTGCAGACACTGTTCCCTGGGATGGGCATTGCCCATCATCATCTCCTTGTTATTTGTCCTGGGTGAGTCCAATGAACTGGAGAGTAGGAGTTGCAACTCTGCTGTAATTCAGGGCTCAACTGGCACATGGGTAAACCAAAGATTTAAGTCTCTGGGACATATATTTAATGACTATAGTGCTAATTGTAGGTTCAAATAAAAGAACCAGGTATAGGGAAACTATAAACGAGTCTAAGTCTGTTACACTGGGGAGCATAAATTCCAAAGTAAGGCCCACTGACAAGGTGCCAAAATCTTGAGCTGTCTGCCCTGTTTATACTTTCTGGATATCTGGATATTTAATAGTACTGTTTTAATAATCTTTCATCAGTTGTAACAAAGATTACTAATTACTAAAGATTACTAAAGATTACCACACTAATGCAAACTGTCAACAATAGGGGGAAATGGAATGCTGTATTTTTTCACAATTTGTCTGTAAACCTAAATCTTTTCTAATTAAAAAAGTTTAAACAATAGGACATATTTCAAAGGCAGGTATGTTGGGTATTTTGAATGAGATAATCCATGTAACTTGCTTCACACAGTGCCTAGAACATAGAATCTCTTAATTAATGCTGGCTACTATTGTTAAAAAATAGTATAATTATACAAAAAAGTGCTGTCACCAACTGTAAAAATTGTTCCACATGAATGCAAGGTGTTAGTGGTAGAGTGGTATATGAGATTCCTGTATTTTATGTATGGTTGTTCTGTAAACTCACAACTTTTGTAATAAAATTAAAAAGAAAAAAGAAATGAACTACAGAATCATGCAATTAAAAAGATAAATCTCAAAACATTCTGATGAATGAAAGAAACTAAATATGAAAGAATATATGAAAATTGAACAAAAGCAAAACTGTTCTATGGTGGGAGAAATCAGAATAGTCATTGCCTTCAGTAGGAGGGAGTTATTTACTGGGAAAGATCATGAGACAACATTTTTGGGTTATGGAAATGTTCTGTAATTTCACTAAGGTGGTGGTGACATGGCTGAAGACATTTTCCAAATCTCACTGAACTGTCCACTTAAGACCTCTGTAAATGTATAAATTACACCTCTATAAGATATTTTAAAAAATAAAAAATAAAACATATATCAAATAAAAATATTTTAGTCCTTTTTTACAAGGTGCAAAGAAAATTCATTTCTGATTTTCCAGTGACCTTCTAGAAAATCCCAATGACAGTTTGATGTCAAAAAGATGTCAATTGGGGTTGGACTTGGGGATAATGAAATGTCAAATATTTGTCAGGCTTAAACATTTTGTCTATATGAAAACAGGTCACTGTGAAAGAATATTTGTTTTCCTATTTAACCAAAGTGACAATAAAAGATTTTAAATGTAAATAGAGGAGTTAACATGGTTGTAAAAAATTAAGTTATTTCAAAAGTGATAAGTTTTGCTGTCTAAAACAATAAAAGAAGAGGTCAATATAAAGAAACAGAAGATTATTCTGATAAGACAACAGTCTTTACCTTCTAGGCAGATTACTTAGATGGTTAAGAAAAAACTTTTACAAACTCTTACAACTAGCAGACCAATAATCCAAGAAAACTCTATAATTTTAACAGAGAGAAGACCAAATTCCAGTTGTCTGATAAGAAAATGCTAAAAAATCTAATAAACATATATCTTAGCCAATCTCTACCATGGCAAATAAAATTCCTTTTGGCAAACCTTCCACAATTTGCTATCTGCATCATGGTTTTTTACTACACATTCTGTCTCTCATTGTGCAACATTCATTTCATTTTAGGACAAACTCCCCTTTTCCTTTATAAAACACCTCCAACATACTTTACATATTTAAGTTACCAGTGAGATCTTGGAAACTATCTTCAAGCTGACATCCTACAAAACACAATTTCTCTTGAAATAAAGATTGTCAGAATAAGAGATTAATTTGCTTAATCACAAATATACATTCTCCATCATCTTAAACATCTAATAGTTATAATGCCAGTGCATTTGATCAGTAAACCCTTATAAATTTAGTATTTATAAGGTTTTATAAATTTATAGTATTTATACCAAAGTAGAACAAAATTACTTGTTTTGTACTTAAGATTGATAACTCAGAAGATATAATTTTTTAAATTTAACTAATAATATCAAAGTAGTGCTCTTTGCCAAAGGTTTGACTAAATTATGAGAACTGCAACTTTTTAAAGGTTTGGGTTTAGTTCTATGAGTACTCTTTTATCCACCATTGGAAATAATCAAATTTCAGTTTCCTTAATTTCCTGGACTTCAGGAGTATTCATTTATATATAAGCATTTATTTATGTTTCATCTCATTTGAATAGAAATCTTTTAAGAATTTTCTAAGTTAATTTTGTAATTCCAACCAAATTGTAAAAACAAATAAAATTGATGGTTAAGATATTTAAAATATGGTTGGAGGTCATTCTTGAGGTTACTCCTATGCAAATCTCAGCCAGATATCAGACTGCCAAAGTATGCATTGCTACCATCAACAAGGTTCCTCAAAACCCTAAGGACATCTGGACACTAGAAATAAACCACAAAGTAAGGAATTTAGTAACCTATGTAACCTGAAAGACATTTGGAGTATCCTGAATATTCACCACTCACAAACAACTTACTTAATTGTTTTATTTTGCCAAAAGACTGTGATGTAACTACCAGAAATGGGTTGGCATTATAAAGGGAATTTATTTTGGGTAAAAGCTCACAATTCCAAGGCTGTGAAAAGTCCAACTCAAGGCACTGTAAGAGCTGTTTTCTCAACAAAGTTAGCTGCCACATGACTAATGAAGCATGATGGCCATCAATCTCTGTCGAGGTCTCCAACTTTCTGCAGCCATAGGCAAACCTGGAATAGGGCTTGCATCTTACTGGGCCTCCTCTCTTTCTGTCTTAGCATCTCTGCTTTCTTCCTTAGTTTAGCTGTAAGCAAGCTATCAGGCATATGGCTCATCTCTCCATGGGCATCAGCTCTTTGATATTCTTGGGGACTTCTCTCCTTGTAGCTTAGCTGTGGGTAAAATTGTAGTTCCTTCTCTCATCATAGCAGGATCAAATATGGTGGTTTCCTTTGTCTGAATCTGTTTCTGTCTCTATGTTGCAATTAGTATCATACCCAGCCAGAGGGTGGAGACCCTTGCTGGTCCATGCCTCACTGACAGTCCAATCAAAAACCCAAAAGTGATTTTATCAGGTAATCTAATCAAAGTGCCTGTAACTAAATATAATGCAATCAAAGAATATCACATCCAGAGGAACAGATTAATTTAAAAACACAATCTTTACCATTTTAGGATTCATAAAAAAATCTCCAACTGCCACAGTAAACTTTTTTCTTTTTCTTTAAAAGCCCTTGCCTGAAAGCACCAAGAGGGAACATCATTTGTGCTGCTACCGAAATCTGTGCAACCTTAATTACAAATCTACAGACACAAATGAACACATTTGCTGCTTTCCAAACACAAAAAATTAAAATTAAAAAAAAAATTAAGGTACTTATACGGCATTGGAATTAAGGGCAAACCACAATGTAAGCTACAGACCTTTGTTAGTAGCAATATTAAGAGGGGAAGACTGGGAGTGGAAGGTGTGGAGTATATGAGAATCCTTTCTCAATGAATTCAGAAAGATTGAGATTATACAAAGTAATTTCTCTGATCACAATGGAATGAAGTTGGAAATCACTAAGGGCCAGAGAAACAGGTTAGGCACAAGGATATGGAAGTTAAACAATACACTCTTAGACAAACAATGGGTCAGAGAGGAAATCTCAAAAGAAATCAGTAACACATTGAAACTAATGAAAACGACAACACAACATATCAAAACCTATAGGATGCAGTGAAAGCAGTCCTGAGAGGGAAGTTCATAGACATAAATTCATATATAAAAAAAGAAGAAAGAGCTAAAATTGAAGACCTAACTGCACACTTGGAGAAATTGGGAAAACAACAACAAACTAAACCTAAAGGAAGTAGAAAGAAGGAAATAACAAAGATTAGAGCAGAACTAAATGAAATAGAGAATAAGAAAGCACTGGAAACAATGAAAAAAACAAAAGTTGGTTCTTCAAGAATATCAATAAAATTGACAAACCCTTAGCCAGACTAACAAAGAAAAAGAGAGAACAGATGCAAATACATAAAATAAGGAATGAGCAAGGGAATATCACTACTGACCACACAGAAATAAAGAGTATCATAAGAGGATACTTTGAAAAATTATATGCCAACAAGAATTATAATTTAGAGGAAATGGACAAGTTTCTAGAAACCCACAAACAGCCGACATTGATGGAAGAAGAAATAGATGAACTCAACAGCCCAATTACAAGTAAAGAGATAGACTCAGTCATCAAAAACCTCCCAACTAAGAAGAATCCAGGACCAGATGGCTTCACAGCTGAATTCTACCAAACATTCCAGAAAAAGCTAACACCAATTCTACTTAAGCTCTTCCAAAAAATAGAAGTAGAAGGAATATTACCTAACTCATTCTATGATGCCAACATTACCCTAATACCAAAACCAAATAAAGACACCACAAGAAAGGAAAATTACAGACCAATTTCTCTAATGAACCTAGATGCTAAAAACCTCAACAAAATACATGCTAATCACATTCAACAACATATCAAAAGGATTATACACCATGACCAAGTGGGTTTCATCCCAGGTATGCAAGGATGGTTCAATATAAGAAAATCAATCAATGTAATACACCACATAAACAGATTGAAAGAAAAAAATCACATGATCATCTCTATAGATGCAGAAAAAGCATTCGACACAATACAGCACACTTTCTTCATAGAAACACTACAAAAGAT
The DNA here is from genome assembly GCA_026826555.1 of Tolypeutes matacus. Lineage (NCBI taxonomy): Eukaryota > Metazoa > Chordata > Mammalia > Cingulata > Chlamyphoridae > Tolypeutes > Tolypeutes matacus. The sequence continues at coordinate 1,130,842 of JAKSZT010024198.1, read as the reverse complement.
AGGAATATATGGAAACTTTCTGAATATGATAAAGGGTATATACGAAAAACGAAAAGCTAGCATCATTTTCAACGGTGAAATCCTAAAAGCCTTCCCTCTGAGATCGGGAACTAGACAAGGATGCCCACTATCAGCACTCCTATTTAACATTCTCTTAAAAGTACTTGTGCGAGCACTGAGACAAGAAAAGAACATAAAAGGCATCCAGATTGGAAAAGAAGAAGTAAAAATTTCATTATTTGCAGATGACATGATCTTATATATAGAAAGCCCTGAAAAATCCACAACAAGGATTCTAGAACTTATAAAGGAGTTCAGAAATGTTGCAGGATATAAAATCAATGCCCAAAAATCAGTAGCATTTCTGTACACCAATAACGAGCAAACTGAGGAGGAAATCAGGAAAAAAATACCATTTACAATAGTAACTAAAAGAATCAAATACCTAGGAATAAATTTAACTAAAGATGTAAAGGACTTTTATACAGAAAATTACACAACACTGATAAGGGAAATCAAAAAAGACCTAAATAAATGGAAAAATATTCCCTGTTCATGGATAGGAAGGCTAAACATCATCAAGATGTCTATCCTACCCAAACTAATCTACAGATTTAATGCAATCCCAATAAAAGTCAGCACTGTATTTTTTAAGGAACTGGAAAAACTAACCACAAAATATATTTGGAGAGTCAAGAGGCCCCGAATTGCCAAAGACATATTGAAAAAGAAAAATGAAGTTGGAGATATCAACTACCTGAGTTTAAAACACACTACAAAGTTACAGTGATCAAAAGCATGGTATTGGCACAAGGATAAACCTACTGAACAACGGAACTGAATTGAGAGTTCTGATATAGATTCTTGCATATGCAGTTATCGGTTATTTGACAAGGCCATAAAGCCCACTCATTTGGGAGAGAATAGCCTCTTTAACAAGTGGTGCTTGGAGAACTGGGTATCCATCTCCAAAAGAATGAGAGAAGAATACCATCTCACACCTTATACAAAAATCAACTCAAGATGGAGCAAAGATCTAAATATAAGAGCCAAAACCATAAAGTCCTTGGAAGATAATGTAGGGAAGCATCTACAGGACATTGTAATAGGAAATGGTTTCATGAACTTCACAGCCAAAGCACGGGCAGCAAGAGAAAAAATTGATAAATGGGATCTCATCAAAATTAAAAACTTCTGCACCTCAAAGGATGTTATTTAGAAAATAAAAAGGCAACCTACCCAAAGGGAAAAAATATTCGGCAACCATATATCTGATAGGAGCCTAATATCCTGCATATATAAAAAAATCCTTCAACTTGAAAATAAAAGGACAAACAACCCTTTTAAAAAATGGGCAAGAGACCTGAAAAGACACTTCTCCAAGTAAGAAATACAAATGGCTAAAAAGCACATGAAAAAAAATGCTCAACATGGCTTGTTATCAGGGAAATGCAAATCAAAACTACAATGAGATACCATCTTACACCCATCAGAATGGCAGCTATTAAAAAAACAGAAGACACTAAGTGTTGGAGAGGATGTGGAGGAATAAGAACATTCATCCACTGCTGGTGGGGCTGCGGTATGGTCCAGCCACTGTGGAGGACAGTTTGGTGGTGCCTCAGAAAACTAACATTAGATCTTCCATATGATCCAGCAATTCCACTGCTGGGTATATACCCAGAAGAACTGAAAGCAAAGACACAAACAGATATATGTACATCAATGTTCATAGCGGCATTGTTCACCATTGCCAAAAGTTGGAATCAGCCCCGGTGCCCATCAACAGATGAATGGATAAGCAAAATGTGGTACATACATACAATGGAATATTACTCAGTTGTAAGAAGGAATAAAGTGCTAACACATGGAATAATGTGAATGAATCTTGAAGACCTTATGTTGAGTGAAGCAAGCCAGGCACTGAAGGATGAACAGTATATGACCTCACTGATCTGATCTGAGGAAAGTGAGCAGTCTCTGAGAACCATTGTCTGAAAGATAGGTTAACAAGGGAGAGTAAGAGAAGAGCAGGCTTTGAGCCATCACCCATATGGACATAATCTATGGTAAAGGGATAGAGTGTGGTTGCATGTTGGGGGATGGGGCAGATGGGTGGTGGTGTTCGTTGGTTTGTGGTGCCGCGCTGGTGTGTGGGTGGATTAGGAAGGGCAGGTTCAAATTCCCAGGGCATGTAACTGTGAATCTTGACATTCCATGGGTCGGGAGATGGTAGTATCATTGACCCTGGGGGGCTGGGTTGAAAGGAACAGTCAAGATCTAATGGGGTGTTTGGTGGTCATGGGGAAGGTTTTCCATTACCTTACAGTAATGGACACAGGACATGGTAAATATCATCAAAATTATTAAACTGTATCATCTAAATTGTAAACTATACTGTAAATCATTGACAATGTTCAGTTGCTATATTTTTCTATCTGTATAACAGTTATAACAATGCTAGAAGGGGCAGAATCCGCCATCTTTAGCACTCTTCACTGACTAACATCAGTGCTTCAGCTAACCTGGGGAGTCCGGAAAGTGGGACTTGCTTAATTAATTTCCAAGGGCCCAGCTAGGGTCCCTTCCGTAAGGGGGTTGGTCTAGAGGAGGAATTATTTTGGGTCCTGCATTTGGCTAAAAAAAAAAAAAAAAAAAAAAAAAAAAATAGTGCAGTCACCTCAACAAATGAAAAATAAATTCTTTTTAATTTAGCTTAATAGCTAAAAGCTGCTTCAGGACCTGCATATAGAACCCTGTGGGGAAATTCATTGATAAACACAAGTAGGCAGGAAGGATCCACGTGGACCCTAGGGGAATCATTGACTCCCCTTAGCTCTGTTTGACTGCTTGCCTGTGTGGATATTTGGTTTCTCTCTGTTAATTTCTGGTCTACTGCTATTATTCCCGTTTTCCTCCCCCCTTCCTTTTTCCTTCTATTTATTTTTTTAAATAGGTGCTGCCAGCTGGTCGCTTCTTTGCTGGGCTTCTTATTCAGTAATTTCCCACTCGCTGTATATATCGATTCTGTATTACAAACTATCGCTTATCCTTCCTGCATCTTTCTGCCTTCTGTTTTCTGTTGTGGATCTTAGAGACAACATTTTTTCATAGGCCCACAACTTAAGGGTGTCAATTTCTATCCCATCTATTTTGTTTTCTACTTCTACTTTTTTCTTTTTTTTTTTATTAGTATTAACTTTTACTTTTCAGACCTTTCTCTACTATTTCTCACCCTCCTCATAATTCTAGCCTTCTAAATCACTATATATATATTCCTCCATTTGTTTTCCCAGTCCATTGTAGGAACTCCATATTTTTTCCTAGTACTCTACACTGCCTACACAAGTTAAATGTTCATCTCATTAAGTCTCATTTTGCCCCTCTTCTAACTTTTATCAATATTTCTATTATCGTTCTGCCTTCCTTACATCTTTTGATTCCTCTGGCCCTAACCATTTGCCTTCAAGGGAACATAGAAAGAAGAAAGGAAATAAAATAAGAAGAAAAACTGCCAAAGAGAAAACTTAACTCACATGCAGAACCAACCGCTAACTAAAATTCTACAGCATAGAGAAAATCTAATCACCTGAACAAACCCATCAAGATAATATGATGACCAGAGGGCAACAGAAAAATACAAATGACTCTGAGAAACTGGAAAACATGGACGAGTCCAGTGCACAAAATAAAAACCAGGAAGCAATGCAGTACATCGAACAACAAACCAAAGCTATCCAAACAAATATCATGGACCAACTTAAAGAACTGAAGGAAGAGGTTAAGGATATAAAGAAGACACTGGGAGAACATACTGAAGAAATAGCTAACACACCTAAAAAGGTAATGGATATGATGGCGAACAAAGACACAAGTCAAGAAATGAAAAAGACCCTGGACTCACATGGCAGCAGAATAGAACAGGCAGAGGAAAGAATTAGTGATATGGGAGACAATACAGTTGAAATCAAAGAGATTTTAGAAAAAAAAAAAAAAAAGACAGAAAAAATCCAGTATGGTCTCAGGGAATTAACCGATAATGCAAGATGCACAAATATACGCATTATGGGCATCCCAGAAGGAGAAGAGAAGGGAAAGGGAACAGAAGGAGTGTTGAAGGAAGATATGGCTGAAAACTTACCAACTCTATTGAGAGAGATGGATGTGCAGATCCAGGAAGCACAGCGCACCCCAAATAGTATAAATCCCAACAGGCCAACTCCAAAACATATACTTGTCAAATTGTCCAATGCTCAAGACAATGAGAAAATACTCAGGGCAACAAGAGAAAAGAGAACCATCACATACAAGGGAAGCACAATAAGATTAAGTGCTGATTTCTCAGCTGAAACCATGGAGGCAAGAATACAGTGGTGTGACATAGTCAAAACACTATAAGAAAAAAACTTCCAGCCATGAATTCTCTATCCAGCAAAATTGGCATTCAAAAATAATGGAGAGTTCAAAATATTAACAGATAAACAGCAATTAAGAGAGTATGTCAAGAAGAAACCAGCACTTCAAGAAATACTAAAGGAATCTCTACAAGTTGAAAGGAAAAAACAAAGGAGAGAGAGTTGGAGGAGAGTTTAAAAACAACTGAAAACTCAAAAAGAGAAACAAAACAACATATGACATACATTAACCCAAAGAAAAAATGACTGAAGTAAGAAATTCGTTACGAGTAATAACACTGAATGTTAATGGATTAAATTCAACAACCAAAAGACACAGATTGGCAGAATGGATAAGAAAATATGATCCATCTACATGCTGTCTACAAGAAACCCACCTTCAGCCCAGGGATTCAAGGAGGCTGAAAGTGAATGGCTGGAAAACCATTTTAAAAGCTAACAATAGCCAAAAAAGGGCAGGAGTAGCTATTCTAATATCAGACAAAATAGACTTTAAATGCAAAACTATTGTAAGAGACAATACTAAAAGGAATAATCTCTCAAGAAGAGAGAAAATCATCAACATTTACGCACCTAATCGAGGTGCCTCAAAATACGTGCGGGAAACTCTGGAAAAACTAAGAGGAGAAATAAATTCCTCTACAATTATAGCAGGGGACATCAACACACCACTATCATCATTAGACAGAACATCTAGGCAGAGAATCAATAAAGAAACGAAGGCACTCAACAATACATTAGAAGATTTGGACTTAATAGACATATACAGGATGGGCAAGATGGCGTTGGTGTAGGAGGGCGCACACTGCAAGCTCCCAGAGCAAGGCGGATTGGGGACGGGGTCCTGCCCGGGGGTCGGTGCTGTGCAAGCGTGGAGTGAGAAGCTTGGGACATCTATCTGCGTGGATTGGCGGCGTGGACCGAACGGTGGAGATTCGTGAGTTTTGAGGCTGCAGGTGGAGGTTGGCACAGGCGGCTGAGCCCCGCGGTTAAGGAAAAAAAAAAATAAAACGGCCATTTGGAGCCGTGGGCGGGGCGAAAAAGTTTTATTTTCTGGGGAGCTGGCTGCCTGGCGGCCCTTGGACCTTGTGTGAACAGAGCAAACGAGCTAGTCAGCACCCGGTGAACCAGAGGGGGGATTTTGGTCGGGGAACGCAGCTGATTTCCCTAGCCACCCAGGGATAAGACCCGGGCTGCTGCGGAGCCAGGAGGAAGGGACACTTCCCAAAGAAGGGAGGGTTCGGTTGGAAGACAGGGAAGGGTATTTTATATTTTTAGACATCGATCTGGCTGCCTGCACCGCCCCATAGCTTTGGGGAGCAGATGAGCCGAACTGAAGGAGCACCAGTCTGAGAGCAGACGCAAATCTGCACTCAAACTGATTTACTGAGCAGCCGGGTGACTCTGGAGCTTGGCGCCAGAAGGGGCGGAATCCGGCATCTTTAGCACTCCTCACTGACTAACATCAGAGTTTCAGCTAACCTGGGGAGTACGGAAAGTGGGACGTGCTTGATTAATTTCCACGGGCCCAGCTAGGGTCCCTTCCGTAAGGGGGTTGGTCTAGAAGAGGAATTATTTGGGTCCTACATTTGGCTAAAAATAAAAAAAATAAAAAAAAAAGTGAGGTCAAATCAACAAATGTAAACTAAATTCTTTTTAATTTAGTTTAATAGCTAAAAGCTGCTTCAGGACCTGCATATAGAACCCTGTGGG